>VZTL01030840.1:0-34811 GCA_013400535.1 Scopus umbretta
TGGTGCTTGGTTGTCGACAGGGGATAAACCGCAACACCAGTGAACACCATATCCATTATCTGAGACACTTTTAAACCATGATTTCCTATTGACACTGGGAGCTATACTTTAGGACAGTCTTTTGCCCTTCAAAGGATGAACTCATGCCAGCCCTATTTGACATTTACTTTTAATATTGGTTAAGTCCATCCTTTTTCCTTTCTTAGGATAAGTTCTCTCCATGCTATTGCCATCAAAGGTTAAAAGGAGTCTATACTGGCTTGTCACCTTCTCAAGAAAATGCGTCTACCCAGTAAAACTCTCTGCATCTGTACTCCTGTCAAACAGTGGAATTAGACAGAAGCCAAGTACAGGCTGATGGTTCACACCTACTTCTCTACTACTTTGTCTAAATAGCAACCCAATACTATTGTCTGCTGCCTCTCTTCCTCCCTTCATGCATATAAATTAGTCAGGCTTTGTTGTGCTTCAGGGATGAAGGACAGAGTAATTTATTTTTTTTTTCATTGTAATACCTATAAATTAAAATAGTCTCTTTAAAATCCATTCATTAATTTAACTGCATTTTTTCTTAAATAATTCTTGAAACTGCAGTTACAACTCCAATGAATCCATGTTAGCACAGTCAAAGCATGCCAGCATTTCCAAAATACAGAACAGTCACTCATATTCGGTTCCCCACTGTAAGGATAAGGTTCTCTTACATTGAGGCACACAAGCTATACAGACCCTACACAGGCAAGCATATAGAAGGAGGCAACGGTTAAATCTATATCAAGACAACTTAGCCACTATGGCTTCAGATTACCTTTTTCCCTTCAAAAGTAAACTTAGATCCTCATCCCCTCCCATAATTTGCTTCTTGCAGGAAGCATCAGATGAGTTTTACAAGAGTGCTGTAATATAAAATATCATCCACTAAAATATGATTGCTCATCTGCAGGACATAAGTATTTCAAACTAAATGATGAATTCAGCCTCAAGATCTTTCCTTGCTTGTCCAACAAATGATTTACACAGGGTTTTACACAGTAGTCTGTGCCTTTATTGGCACTGCTGAAATAATGCACTTCTAAAAGTTGTTATACTGGCATGTAAACACTGCAAACAGGGATCAGCTGACTGCAAATGCATAAAATAGAAAGACCTGAGAGCAATTTTTCATGAGTCCCTTCTTTTCTCAGTAATTCTTATTTGAGAACATGTTCTAATAGGATGAACATTTTTCTTGAAATTAAGAGGGTAGCAGCTGCCTTCCGTTCAGGCTTGTTGAGTCTCAGAGCATAGAGACAGATTCCTGGTTATGAGCAAACTGGGCCATCTGAACTTGAACAAGCAAAACAGTTTTATATAACAAATCTGTCGATTCCATCAAATGTAGAAATAATTTTAGTGTACACTAGAAATACAATTATAAAATGTAAATGCTGATTTTACTCGATTAAATATGCATTTAATCGTATGTGGGCAGCACAAAAAAAGACCCCATGAGCTTTAAAAGGAAAGACAAGGCTTTCACAATTAGTGAATCTCTTAAAACATTTGAGAGGCATCCAGGTATTTGTATTGCAAAAAGTCTTTACTATCACAAGATAAGAAAATGTTCTTTTGAAACACAATTTAAAAAAAAAAACAAACTATTGTAAGAATAGAGTATATGGATATTCAGACAGGAAACTCTACCTTGAAAAATATGAAATAGGTCAAAATATATATTATGGCCTAAATTATATCTATTTAAACCTAAAGAGCAAGCAAGGGATTTTTCCAGCCGCCTACCTCATCTTTTAAAAACAATTTAAGCAAAACTACTTTATATCATCCCAAAATTATTTTGTATGTTTGAATACAGAAAACATTTCATCATAGTATTATGAGACTAAATTCTCTGATTATGTATTCATAATGTGAAATATGCACTTATATTGTGTAATGTGGCATTCAGCGGTAAGTGAATAAAATAGCAGCAATGAGAAAAACACAGAGGCTTATAATGCCACTTGTTCCATTTCAAACCCCATTAACTGTGTCTGTTGCATTCAGTGAAGTCAACAGCAACACTCAGATGTTCATTTGTAACTCATAGTATCTTTGAATTTGACTGCTATCTTGCTTGCTCATATTATGATTCTGCCATCAGTAAAATTAAACTTGTGAAGTTTTCATGTTTTCATGATAAATATTTCTGTTCAACTCCTGCTTCACTCCTGAAGGTAGTATTTCCATCTGCCTACTTCTACAGGCAACAGAAAAAAACATCTTTTTTCCACAGATGGTCAAGAAGTAGTGCAATTTGCATCTTAAATCCTGAAATTCTGCATCTTCATAACTTCATATAAAGAGTCTTCAAATCTCTCATTAGCCTAGAAAGATTCAGACTCCTCCCCCACTATTTAATTTCTGAGCATCCTATCACCAGTGGTGCTGCTACTTCAAGGCTCCTGTCCAGCTTAGAACATGGTTTTGGCCCCCTAATCTTGTGGAGACTATGGATATTTTTTAGCTTTGGTCCCTCTGATAAACTAAGTGCACTCAATAATTTTTTGGCTGGTACCCTTTTTGGCAAGCTGATCATCTCAATCATCTTGTTCATAGGTATTCACACCATGTTACTGAACTCAGAGGAGCTAGTAGATCCTCAATAGCAAGACCAAATTAACCCTTTTATTGTAGCTTTGGCATCATTTCATTCCAAAATAAGCATGGCTGATTTATAATAGGTGAAGATTTGTCCTGTAGCTTCTACTAAAAGCTGTGCAGAAATTCAGACTCCTTACAGTCTGCTGGTTTTTATGACTACTGAATTCATCCATAGACTTTGATGTCCTACATTTCATATCCAAGTCTCAGATACCAACTGATTACTGTAGTTACGTCCCCCAGCACTCACACCTACAACCCCAAATTCCCAGACTCAAAGAAATTATTTCACTTTGGCATTTGGTCTTTTAGATCTTTGGTTTTATGGTCTCTTGGCAAAGAAGAAAGTCGTTATGAATTGATGACCAATTATTTCCAGTGAACAGTATGAGTAACTGCAAGATAGGTAATTGAGTGCAAGTTATTTATGCTTTTTACAGCAAGCAACATTTAGAGGTAGAAACAGTCCTTGGAAGACAGATTTCAGATCATGGATTTGAAGTTAGGAGTGACCTATCTACTAACTGGATCTCCTTTATTGAAGCTCTCATTTTGGCACTTAGTTTAACCACACAGATACTGAGCAATTTGTTTTGTTTACTATGTATCTTTGATCATTACTCTTCACTGGCACAGCTCCCTAGCAAGATGTTTGATCTCCAGATGACACTCTGGTCCAAAGCCATGAACTGACAGAACCTGTAACAGTAATAGAAGACAGCGATAAGATAGCAGAGGGTCCAATAAAAATGGAAAATCATCTAAGGCACCATCTGATGGCAATTCCTTCTCCTAGGGGTCACAGAAGCAATGCACTTGCTGGAAAGGCAAGTTTTTGCATACAAGAGGATAAGAGCAAAATAATTTATAAGTTAATGCAATGCATGAACATAACCTGCAAGGGTTACTGGTAATACATGATCTTAGATTCTTGCAATTTTAATTACCCATATAAGTGATTATCTCATTTTGGCAGAGCAGGGGGAGATTCAACTTCATTCGCTCTGCTTTCCTCTTTCTCCCTAACATACACTTTGGTTTACAATTCTGAGCTATCACCTTTCTTCTCGCTTTCTTATGATAACGCAGCTGCTACCCTAGATAAAGAGTATTTGTATGGAATACAAAAAAGAAACACTATCTCAACCTGTTGGTTGAGATAATGAATATGAATGCACAACCAACAACGACATTAATTAAAAAAAAAAAAAAATAATACAAACCGCACTTTGCACTTTGCAAGTTACCCCAATGATATCAGGAATTAAAATATTTTGTTCTTATCAGCAAAGAAATGAAGAACAAATGTAAGCACAGTATTTCATCCAGTGACATTTATATCCCAAAGATATTCTAGTTTTAGATTTTAATTAAAGGCATTTCTTCTCATACCTGTAGTTTTCTCAAGCTCAGCCTAAGTTATGATTTTCATGTTACCCGTTCTATGCAAGTGTAGCCAAAATTTTTCCAGCTAGGAAGGGAAACAAGGTGTGAAATCCAGCTTCTTTGTAAAGCTGGTTAAATGACAATGTTTGAGCTCAAAAGATCCATTTTCTAGGCTTTTTCCAGACAGCACAGTGGCACTAAGAAATAATGTATCAAGAACACCTTATATTTTTAGCTATGTGCAAAGTTGTGCTCTTCATGTCAACATACATATATAACCTTTTGCAAAGCAATAATAAACCTCTTCAACTACAACATTCAAACATCTGGGCAACTTTGCATTTCAGGATCTTTACTGAATTAATAATATTCATATACACACTATCAACTGCTCAGTTTCTAATAAATCAGTCTATGTCTTATAGAACATCCACATATGTACCACCCAATTTGCTAAATTAAAGAGATGATGTGAAATAACCTCAGGACTCCTAGTGCATAATAACGCAAGTACAATTTAAGATAGGCCAGACAGAAACTTTGTTAGCTGTGAGCCTGGCAAGAGATCCTTCAGGCAGAGTTCCCCCCTCTGTGCCCGTGTTCTCTGCCAAGCAGTTGCAGAGACCCCACTTACATACTGTTTCAAATAAAGGAAAGAGGTAAGGAAAATCATTCTAATGTTAACAAAGCCAGGTGTGCATTCATGGGGAGGATGGACTCCAGACAACCATTTATACCTAAGGCCAAGTACCCATGCCTGGGAGGGCTGGACTCCTTAGGGAGCTTGTTAACTGCCACAGTTGACACTACAGGGATGGCTGTGGTGGAGTCTCTGGGAGTGCTACATCCCGTATTACCTTAGCTCGGAAGTGAGAGTTGGAAACCTTCTCAGATTGCTAGCTTTTGGATGAAAGGAATTTTCCTTTTGTTAGGATAACCTTAGCCAAAAAAAAAAAAAAAAAAAATAATTTTTCACCACACCTGTTAAGCTAGTTTTATTGGAAGATTCGTGACAAATTACAAGGATGATTTTATCAAGAGAAAGAGATAGATGAAAGGAAAAAGGTATCTACTTGCACAAAATAAAGGTTTACAAAGTTTGAACCCACTCATCGTCTTAGCTTTTCCTAAACAGCATATTAAGTGAAAATTAATTTTAAAAAATCTTGTATATTTTATCTTATTTGAAAAAAGTATTTCAATGTGGATTAATTTGGTTGTGAGTATTAAAGCTTGGAAATTTTTGTCTTCTATTTTTGTATTATGCTGACTGTAGAATAAATCTTGATACAGCAATAACTAATATTCTTATCAACTGATCCTGAGAGATCAACTGTAGCTTCCATTGCATGAATGACAGCAATCTTTGTTAGCAGCTTGTTTAATTTTCAAACACAGTTCCTTGCTCTCTCTACAGCTGTTTTAGGTGATTAGAATGAAGAGATGAAAAAGTGAAGCATTGAAAAATATCCCTTAGGATAATCCCACCATTCCAGATGTGTACAAGCAGGCAGAATTAAGTCTCTTTTAACTTTACATCTAAACAATCCATGCAGCTGTGCTAGCAATTTTACATATGTTTGCTCTAACAGGAATCTGTACGAAGAGTTCATTGGCATGTGTATGCACTAAGCTTTATAGGAATGCATCTGAACAAGTAAGCATGGCATGACGGTGATTTTTTTTTTTTTTTGCATTAGTGACAGAATAACTACTTATAACTGTGTTTTGTAAAACCAAGCTCAGGGCTATTAGTAGAATACATATGTGTATACAAACGTCTGCTCTCTAAGCCTTTTTTTATTATTATTTTGTCTGTTGGAACATGTATTAATAATACTTTAAAAATGTATTTATTTAGTCAGATATCAACCTGTATGAACAATCTGGTGGCTTTTTACTGAAAAATGAACAGATTTATTTGTTCTGCATTATGGTACTAGAACGGATCCCATTTGAAAACCAATGTGGCACTCTGCCCAGACTGAGGTAGAACTGGTTGGCGTTTAGAGATTACTCAGTCAGAAAATTTTATTTAAAGTTTACATATAAATTAACTAATGTAATTTGCTACATAGTTTCACACACACATTTTGACTGTTTCAAACAGAAGATTTGGACTACTTTGAAACCCCAAGTACAAGCTGATGAATGTTTAGTTATTGTTATACTTCAGTCAGTATTCCAAGACAGACAGACTGAAATATGTGACTATACTTTTCAGTTCCTTTCTCTGTGTGTGTGACAAGAAATCTTTCATAAAGTTTCTATGAAATACAATATTCCCACATCATTATCTCAGAGGTCTTTTGCAACCTTAATGATTCTATGATTCTATGATCCTCATGAAAGTATACACAAAATGGTCTCATAGTTGAGGAGGAATCATTGTCTGCAAATGACATATTTAGGATTTCCTCACATGTCTTCCCTGCCTCACTTCCAACCTTTACTATGATTGTGACAGTTATGAGGCTTTCTCTGTTTTTCGCCAGTTTGGAGCAAACACATCTATTGATTTTCTTGTGTTCAAAACAAGCAGCTTCAGTGATTTTTATTCCTTACTCATTCTAGTCTTCTCCAAAGAAGTAGCAGTTTCACCTGTGACACAGAGCTATAAAGCAACTGCAATTTCTGTCTCACACAAGATTTTTACTTATATCATAATGACCTAAGGAAGGGAGTGAAGAGAGAGAAAAGCAGTGTCTGGAAAAATAGAAGTCCTTAGAAAAATTCCTTTCAAAACTGGTATTAAAAAGATGTGGAGAAGGAATCTGTTGCCAGAACAAGGTTGGGAAGTTGAGGGAGAGAGACCATTGAGAGCTATCACAGATGACTGGTCTGACTGGTCTGAGAGAACCAAATACCCAGAATCAAGTCTTTTTGTTAGAGGGTGGAGTTTATAGTATCTGACTTCTGTGAGAACACAGAAGAAACCTGCTGTATTCAAATTTGATTCTCCCACAAGAGGCTAAGGGTGCAATTACATTAGCATTTGAGTTTGCATCAGCAGTGTGCTTTTGAGTGTACTAACCGCCTGCACATACTGGGTTTTTAATTTACATTGTGGAGTGGTCTTGGAGCAAATACATGCTTTTCTTTCAGATGAAGCTGGACGAGAAGATATGATCCAAGAACTTACTGCATTCCAACCATTCAGTCTATGAGATCAGACTAAAGTTAGTCCAAAATAAACCCTTTTGTCTGAATATGAAGCCCTCAGTACCAACTGTTTCACTCTGCAAATCTCAGAATTGTTGCTAATGCAGACATAACTAAGGTGAGAAAGGTCAGGTCAACTTAGCAACAAATTCTCCCAAAAGCTTTGTTAGTCACATGTACTTTTGGAAAAAATCAATTCCAAATCTCATGACGTTTTACAATTGTTACTGAATCTGAGATGGGCTGTTAATAATAGTCTGGTTTACAAATTTGGAAACTGGAGCTCAGTAAGTTAACTGGCTCATTAACATCGTAAAGGCATTTCTGTGACTGAGCTGAGAATTAACCTACTTCTTCCAACTCCCACTTGTACAGAGAAGGAAAAAGTTGTAGGTGGTTTTACCACAACATTAGACAATCAAATCTCTGTTATGCAAAGCATAGTCTTGGATTAGAAAGGCAAACACATTTCTGCTCCACATACAAAAGGCAGAAAGATATAATAGATGTTCTGCCTCAAATAAGTGTACAGACCTCCAAAAATTAGAAAAAAGGACTACTAGGAATCATAACATAGTCATATTTTAATACTCCAGGAAGGGAGCAAGACACAAGTAGAGCTCTTACTTTTTCAGCCCCAGAGACATTTGGCTGTCTGGCATTTGGAGTCTGATTCAGACTGGTTTAATATAGACCAAAATATTACCTTCTGTCCTAAGTAGTGAAGAAATATAGCAGGGAGAAAGAATGAAAAAATCATTATAGCCTGAAAAGATCCACAAAGCCCAGTCAAAATACTCCCTCTGGGAAGATTTTAGCCTTAGCCTCAGGAATAATCTCTTTATAGAGTAAATATTTAAATGTACTGTATTCTATGCAGTAGAATTGTTAGCAGCTTTCAGTTCCTGAAAATAAGAATATATGAGAGCATCAACTGCTATGCTACTATAAAAAGATCTTTGGTTCACCTGTAACATCAAAGTTGGTGCCCTTATGACTTTAGCTAGGAGTATATCAAATGAAGAATTATTTGCTCTGAGAAAGAGTGCAGTGATCACACATATCTGAATATATCCTTCAGTCTGTGAACAGGTATTTTAACATTTCAACTAATGTTGAAAATTCCTATTCAGAACACAGGCTAATAATGTAGTTTACATAGAAATAATGACCCATGATAAAAAGACCCATGCTAAAAGTTCTTAAAGAATAAGTCATTTCACCCACTAAAAGCAAACCCAAAAATGCATAATATGCCCATTTCAATTGTGCCATAAAGCTCTGACTAAATATAGGAATGCAGCGTGAAGTGAGCAATACTCAGAGGAAGATGTGCTACAACATTTCTGTTTGCAACCTAGTGGTATATAATAGACCACTCATGTCCTGAAAGAATTAGATCGACTGACACCGTGCACAGCAATAGAAAAAGTTATTTGTTAAGAAGGATGATTTTTCAGGAAGCATCTGTCCTAGAGACCATGTACTGCACGGTTGTGTGACATTCACACCTTGGACATTTCCTTGTTTTCTTGCCGTTAACCTCCCAGAAAATGTAATTCATGCAAGGACACAAATTCCTCAAATTCTACACAAGTAAGATTGTCTGCCCAAGATTTGAGACTGAATAAAAGTGATATACAAGGAGAAAGATAAGTGACACTTCATGAATTACTATGTAGTTAAGTTCCATTCTTTAAGCAATCTTCAGAGAATTCCCTTTGGCTCAGCTGATTGAAAAAAATAACAAACCAAATGTCAGTAGCTACATATGGAAAGAATTTTGCAGCAGAGACAAAGACAGACTCTAGTTCTGTGGGCAACCTATAAGCTTCGTCATACTAACATGCTTCTTCCTCTTCTTCTGTACCTTTCCAAGTCTTCTAAATATCTTTCAGGATCTATTAGTAAAGCAATAGGAAGAACCTCCTTCATTACCACTGCCAGGAGCATTTCATCCTGCCTTTAAACCTGCAGAGAGTAAGTGAGGAATAGGGACTCACGCTAATAATGTAGTAAAACAAAAGGCTGAAAAGCATCTCAGTGAGAGAGCACCATCTCTCCTGTACATTGAAAAAGGGGTCCTGTCAAAGAAAATGTATGACAGCATGTAACAAAGGATCCATATCAAGGGAGCTCAGACCACACAACAGAGAAAAAACTGTTGTATCCCCTCCTCACTGAGGGTACTGAGGAACAGGTATGTCTACAAGAGTGTTCAGAAGAGAGGAGAAATCTAGACGGTGAGGGATAACTGCTTGAAAACAGTTTATAAGTAAGGAAAGGACAAGCATCAAGACTCTGGAAGAATGAACATCACATCTCACTGTCGAGAGCTCCTGGGAGGAAGCATGGCATCTGGGGTAAATACAATTGAAGTTCAGCACACCTGAATGAGTACTTGGATCCTTCCCATCCACATTCATAGAAGCTATTTTTCTTCTACACCAGCTTATTGGCTAAAAGCAAGAGTCAGCTATTACCTTGTACTTTACTGCACTGCAGCACAAATGATATTTGATCGCAAAGGATTAAATGAAGGTCATATCATTCTCATGATATCACTCTGAAATCATACTAACATTCTTTTCAAAACCAGAAAAAAATTCTTTCATTTTCTTTCTGCAAACAATCTGTATTTAAGTGTGTGGAACTTAATTCTAACTATTCATTCCATGGCATTCAAATAGTTTATAGTTATTTCAATGCATTGCAGAAATTCCTGATTTTTCCTGTTTGGGTCTCCCATTCAGAGAAATAGAGGAATCTATCTAGAAGGCATCCACTCCAATTCCATACTCCTAGCTACTTTTATATCTGTATTAATGTTATAAAGAAAACAAAACTGAATTCCTGAGATTGCATTTGAAACTACTTTTCAATAACATTTTTTTACACACACTTAACCAAATAGTGTGATGTTCAGCCTTGAGTTTAACCTGTAAAATCAATTTCTTCTAGGCTCAAGGCTCCCCCAAGCAAACACATGATCATAATAAAAAAGATACTAACCCTGAGGTACTTGAACTGTGCTTGCACTTATTTTTTTGTCTGGAAAGAAAGAACATGTAGAATTCAAAGTAATAGTTAGGAAAAATGTATTTTAGGTGTCAAAATACCCAAGTAAAAAGGATGGAAAATGATTTACCAACAGATAATTTACCTTTTTTTGAAGTCAACTACAGAAGATATAGGTATGAGTCTTCAAAGACAATGAAGTCTTTGCTTTAATACATGTCTATGTTTAACTTCAAATACAAGTTATTCACCAGAGATGAGGCTGTCTCCAGGCAGCTGCAGGAATTATTTATTGTAGCATTTGAATTCTGACGAACTGTGAAACACTGCAATGTCAGTATCAGAGGCAGAGTATCAGAGACAATATACTATCCATCAGTTCATTAGTAATACTGTGTGAAAACAAACCTAACTCTGAGTCAGTAGAGATACAGAAAAAACAGGGCAGTAAGAAACAACCATTTTGGAGCCAGCCTTAAAGACAGTAGCGTTGTCAAGTACATTTTTTATCTCCATGGAAATGTCACTGCATATGAAATAGCAAAAAGTTCCTAGAACTTTGTTATTTAATTCAACTCAATGGTTTATGAATTTCTATAGATGGCTTCCTGATACGGAAATGTCAAAAGGTATAAGCCTTACAACCATAGTTGTAAGCCTTCAAAAAGACTGTCAAAGTATTCTTACACAGAAAGAATGAGTAAATACTAATCTAATACTAAGATACCTTATGTCTAGGAAATACTGCCTTCATGCAATGCTACAGGCTGGGGGAAGAGTGGCTGGAAAGCTGCCCGGCGGAAAAGGACCTGGGGGTGCTTGTTGACGTCCGGCTGAACACGAGCCAGCAGTGTGCCCAGGTGGCCAAGAAGGCCAACAGCATCCTGGCTTGTATCAGGAATAGTGTGACCAGCAGGAGTAGGGAAGTGATTGTGCCCCCGTACTCAGCACTGATGAGGCTGCACCTCGAATACACTGTTCAGTTTTGGGCCCCTCACTACAAGAAGGGTATTGAGGTGCTGGAGTGTGTCCAGAGAAGGGTAACGAAGCTGGCGAAGGGCCTGGAGAACATGCCTTCTGAGGAGCGGCTGAGGGAAGAGAGGTTGTTTAGTTTGAAGAAGAGGAGGCTGAGGGAGACCTTATGGCTCTCTACAACTTCCTGAAAGGAGGGTGTGGTGAGGAGGGTGTTGGTCTCTTTATCCAAGCAACCAGCGATAGGACGAGAGGAAATGGCCTCAAGTTGTTTGAGGGGAGGTTTAGATTGGATATTAGGAAAAATTTCTTTACTGAAAGGGTGGTGAAGCATTGGAACAGGCTGCCCAGAGAGGTGGTGGAGTCACCATCCCTGGAGGTATTCAGAAAACATGTAGATGTGGCACTTCAGGACATGGTTTAGTAGGCATGGTGGTGCTGGGTTGACGGTTGGACTAGATAATCTCAGAGGTCTTTTCCAACCTTAACAGTTCTATGATTCTATGATTCTATGCTATGTTGCAGTCATTTCTAAATAAATAGATGATCCTCTGTAACCACTGAGAAATCAGTGTAGAGTGAACTGGTTTAAGAAAATTTCAGAGAGTTATTTATTTCTGAACCGATCTGTATGTACACTATAAGTATATAGCTCGAGCTTGGAGGTCTGAATTAATATTTTGGTCTTCTCTTCAAAATAAGTTCAGAAGAGCTTTCCCCTCAATCCTCACCTCCCCTGACAAGTTTCAAGCTCACCAGGGCAGATGGCAAAACGTTTTGCTTCCTAAGCTACAGTTTTAGCTTAGGTTATCAGCATTCAATCAAACAGATACAGTCAAGTATCTAGATCCAGGAGAAGAAGTAGCAATATCTACAAGTACCTGATGAATGCCCACAGCACACTACCAACCCTTCTCTCTGCTCTTCAGTTTAATGCCAGGTTAACAGACTGCTTAATTTGTACAAAGGAACAGCACAATCAGTTATGGCTGAATCATGTATGTGGAGGAAGGAGAGAAAAGTGACTTGTGAGTTTTTAAACCAGCCTTTGTTAAAAAGAAAGGTGTTGCTCTGTGTCTTTTGCTACATAGCCAGCACTTTACTATCAATTTTATATAAAGGTCATTTGAAGTTTAAGGAGATTGTTTTTTTAGTGCTTTTATAGATGTTTGAAAGTATATGAAGAGGTGGACAAGTACTGGAAGATTGAAAACTCTTTGTTACCCTGTAAATGAGTTTGGTAGGAAATAAGAGACAATTCACAGCAAGAAAAGCTAGTAACTGTCTGACAACAAAAACACCCTGCTTAAATAGTGCTTGGACTAGCTTGTTCATGGATATTTGTGTTGCTGTAGGACCCATATGAATTTGGATGGGATGGTGGTTTTCAGGGCTTATATGTGTGAGCCTAGGCTTCAGTTACAAAATGTGAAAAGCAACAGCTTAAAGCTTGAACACAGGTTCAGTCTGAGGTTTAACATGCAAATGTAAACTCTGATTATTTTCACCATGTTTAGTCAATTCAACAACTCCTGTTTAAATTGTTGATTTTTGCTTTCTTCATTTAGTATCCTGGTCTCTGCTGTTAGCCTTTATATTCCAGAACATATTTTATTTCTGAAGTTTTCCAACAATGTTAAGTATTTCTTGCTAGTTATAACTTCAACAGCCAAAGACCACTGAAATATATTTTAGCATACAAATCAAGTTTCAATATATACTGCTTTTAGGTAACATTCAACTGTTATCAGAGAGGAGAAATACAAGTATGCAGAAAATATCTTCTTTTTTTCTCTTTCTAAATCCTGACCTTTCTTTTTTTGTTCTCCCTTAGCACCTAACAAGTAAATACAACGTAAAAAGCAGTTGCAGTCACTAACTTTCCAGACGACCTCATTCTAATAATTAAAGTGCCATCCAGAAAGTGCTCATCTTAGGTTCTCCACAGCCTGAGGAGATTAACACCCATCCATTACTAAGAACTGGTAATACCCTCAGAGCTGCATGCTAAGCAGTGTCATCCAAGAGGGAAGAAAGGGAAACATAGGAACCAAGTTTACCTCCTGTCTGACAAGTGCTTTACCCACAAAATATATAACAGCACTGCCACTAGTCTCCGTTCACCACGTTTTAAAAAGAAACAGTAAGCCCTGTTCACCTGTTTGTAAGAACGGCTGCAGATGCCTACTCTAAGGAGTGATTTGGGGATCTCAGAGGGGTGGAGGTGCTTTCTCAAAAGCCCTTCTGCTCTGCAAAGCATGGTAGGGTTTCAAACACACATTTCTGTGCTTTTTGTTTTGACTAGCTATGAGACTTGGCATGCAGGTTTTCTTTTCTGCCCAGAGCCCATCCCGAGGTACCTAGCTCACCTCATTTGAGCGCCTCATCAGTTAACAGAGGAATAAATAATTCTAGAGGTCAAGGGCCTGAAGGGTATACCTTGTAATGTATAAACTATAGCTAAGGCTTTCCTTCAAGATTTTCAGGAATCAGACCACTTATATTTTCAGCTCTACTTTATGTGTCAAAATGATGACAAAAGGATTTCAAATAGCAATCACCTACTGGAAATTTACTCTTTTCTGGTATAACACAGAAAAAACTGGTATTATGGTTTCACATGTAAACAACAAGCTCGTTTCACTTGCAATCAGTGTCAGAGATGAAATAAAAATTACCCAGGGCAATGAGGTACTACAACTTACCAATTCATCATCTCCAGTTGCCTTCAGAAGCCATGCCGGTCTTTTCACAAAATATAACATTTTTCTTCCACACTAAAAGATTGTTTATATAAATGTCTCTTCCCTAATTTACAGATTTATTTGAACATGCTGCATTATAAGATCTGCTAGTATGATGTTGGGGTATCAACGTTTCATATCAGTCACTTCTTCATATTTCTTTCAGAAATTATTAGAAGAGAAAACCTGACTGGTTAAAATTCCCTAGTGTTTCCCAAGAGTCACAGGGTATAAGACCTTCAACAGCACAATATGAAGTTTAGAAGTAGAGAAAAGAGACTTTAATTTCTGTGAATCTGTTAATATTATTTTCATCATTATAATGAATATAAACTGGACATGTATTTTGTAGCTTAGTACACTGATATTGGTATAATGAAACCAGACCAATTACAAGATGATATTAGAGAATAAAGCCATTTTCATATTGGAACAAAGAGGAATAAAATCTTAGCAGCTCTAGGTGCAGTATAGCACAAATGTTAGAGACACTATTTTATACTGCATAGGAACTTCACAGTATTTAAACTTAATTAATTCACAAATTTGGTTTAGAACTTGCTTTTTAGATAGTGTCAAACAGATGTAATGAATGAAGTGATCTCTGAAGTACATCTGGTTTGCACTAAGATCAAGTCTGCTCAATTCTTCTTGATCTTTTAAGATTTCCTTTAAAGTTACAACTTAGGTCACTAACTGTTTAAAATAAAAAGTATGGAGTCATAGAATCATAGAATCATTTAGGTTGGAAAAGACCTCTGAGACCATCTAGTCCAACCGTCAACCCAACACCTCCATGCCTGCTAAACCATGTCCTGGAGTGTCGCATCCACACGTTTTTTGAAGCCCTCCAGGGATGGGGACTCCACCACCTCCCTGGGCAGCCTGTTCCAATGCCTCACCACTCTTTCAGTAAAGAAATTTTTCCTAATATCCAATCTAAACCTCCCCTGGTACAACCTGAAGCCATTTCCTCTTGTCCTACCACTTATTACTTAGGATACAAATCTATTTCACTTATATCATCTACTGTGCCAAAACGACAGTGATCTACACTCCTCAACTTCATACCATATCTAACATACGAAAATACTCCATTAGAAATATATGCATGCTAAAAACCCTCAACCTTTTCATTAAACTCATTTATAGTATCAGGTTATACAAAATCAGTCAGCCGCAAACAGCTTAAGTATAAATTTGTAGCTTTCTGAAAACATTAATTTGTGTATACTTATCGTGCATTATTGTTATGTATTGTTGTGTATGTGTGTGTATAGTCGTACTTATAACATTAAGTACCAGGGCAATTCAGACATAATTTAGTACTATTATCCACAGATTTTTCTACTTGTCAGATACTATCTATAGAAGCACATACAAATCTTCTATATTTTTTAGAACATATTTTGAATAGCATTCAACTGTAGAATCATATAAAATAGGGCTAGAAAGGACCTTAGGCAATCATAAAGTGTGCCCCAAAGAGAAATAAATATACACAGACTCTTAAAAATCAACGGTGATATTCTCTGACTAATCACATTCCCTGTAATTATTGTAGCATCTAGCAACTTGATTTTGGATTTTAGTGCATATATATATAAGAATGCATATGTGCCTATGCACAGCTAGTGGAGAAAGATTCTGATGGAAATGCTCTTGACGTTATAGAGTTCCCAGTTCCTCTATCTACTGGAGAGACAATCCTCTTTGCCAGTCTATGAGATGACGGTTTGAGCTCCCTGTGAGGATTCTGCCAGGATTCAGTCATACAAAATTTATTGCACAAACACAGACATGTTCTATCATATCTTATTTGTCCTCTTCTATTTGTTCTTTCAGGTATTATTCAGTTGTATCGGTTAAATCTGGAAACAAGTGACTCGGATTTTAAAACTTAAGGAAACCTCTTTTTGTGTGTGCTTTTTAATATGTTTCTCCAACCAAAATCCAAAGAAGGACGAAACACGGCTACATTGATCAGCTATATAAGCTGCTATGTAATTTTTGCACAGCTCACTTAAGAGTCAGAAGCGGAGTCAGCATGACTGTCTGCAGGACTGAAGACAGTTCAGGTTATTTTGGTGTTTAACACTTTGTCACTTCACAAAAGAATTCCAAGAAAATACTCTAAGAGGTACTTGGTACCCTTTAGGATTGAAATCCAGCTTTTCTGTATTCAGTCACCCAGACAGAATACCCAAACAAAATAACGCTGGGGTTTTTTTTGTTTGGTTTTTGGGTTTGGTTTTGTTTTTTTTTTTTTATATTATAGTTCCCCAGGACTCCAAAGTTATACTTCTGCCCATGTCCAGATCCACCTCAGTCATCACAGGCATTTAGATGCATAAGGCTCTCTTAGGACAATCCAGTATGTTCTCTGAACATGAGCCCTACAAAAATAACACCAGGTATTTTCTTTTAATTAAATAGTGATAGTGCAGCTCCCTTTATATGACAGTTGCTTATCAAGATTTGAAGTCCTACCTAAAGATATACCAATCCACAATTCTCACATCTCAAAAAAAGTGCAAGGATAATGGTCCAGCGCTCTTCTGTACTTGACAGAAAAAGCATTGAAAAATCTGACCATTTATTTTTGGTGCCTAAATAACAGACCTGTTTTAATAGCTTGACTGAGCTCATTTTAACCTGCTTTTATAAATATGTCTAGAGAAAGAATTGTGCATTTAACTTCTAGGGTTCAGTCAATACAGGCATTTTATCCCTCAGAAGAAATTTCACATTCCCTGGAAGAAGCCTTCTTGAGTGAATGTACAGTATTTCAGCATTATATAATAACTCATTGCAGGAGTTCTTGGAAGTGTCTCTGAAAATTATGTTTCATCCTCAAAACTCATTCTTTACACAGAAACCTTATGAATAGTACTGCATTCCTAGTAGCTCAGCTAATGATTTTCAAAGCATGAAGAAGGTAAAAACAACTATAGGCTGCAGCAATTCCTTATCATTGTTAACAAAAACAACAAAATAATTTTGTCTATTAAAAAATTGAATTATTGAGTACTTTGTACAGGGTGTTCTACAAAAAGACAGGCCTCTAGACTCAAATATCTAAAACATATCTGAGTTAAAAACATAACCGTTAAAGTCTTCCAGTCTGTTAATGGAAAGAGAGAAGCATTTCTGGATCACCTTCATTTGGTGATCCAGAAGTTATGGAACCTAAAGCATTTGTGCTCTTAACTTTGAATCCTAATTTAGTGAAGTGAGTTTGGCTTCTGGCTCCTCGAGTGCACTCCATAACCCTAAGTGCCTTATTGCGTGTACCTTAAAAGACATCATATATCAGCTGAGACAGCCAATATTGATGCTGAGGACATACGTCTTAAATCTTGCCATTTTCTGGACATATCTTGGTTATGGGAAATGCCACAAATATCTCTGTGCAGGTCTCCAATCCCCTTTTCCCAGATAAATAAAAAGCAAAGGCTATATTTTTCAGAATACAGTCTCTCGCAGAAACCAATGTCAGTAGCTACAGCATTCACCTAAGATGAAGATTGTTCAACTTCAACTCCCTTTTTAGTCTCAGGAAGGGCAAAGGTACCTTGCCCAATGCTCAGCACAGCATTTGGGTTGAAGAAAAGAATAAGCCCAGAGCTACATTTGCAGGGGGGTTGTAGAGTACCTTTCAATGTAAACTAAGGGTTGATTCTCACATTCTTTCGTGACTGTATCTTCTCTAGACACGATAACTTGTCAAGGAAATACTGATGGTGTGCCACTGGGGTGAGGGTACTACCACAAATATCTGAAAACTTTCATAATAGCAGATGATGTGCATCCTACTGAGATCAGAGATCAAATTAAGAAGGCAGATTTTGCATTTAATAACTTTAAGAGAATGCTATTCTGGTTGAAAGTAGAGTTAACGTTAACAGAAAAAATCATACATGTAATTGATGCTTCTTTCCTGGTTAAACTGTTGGACTGTCAAATCTCCAGCAGATGTTTCTGTGCCTTCAAGTTCTGCTTCTATAGAAATACTTTAAGATTGGGAAGCAAGTAAGCAAAACAACAAAATAACATCAGTAACTAAAGAACACCTTGTTAATATAGTGACCTGAAAGAAAGAGACATTTTGTAGTCACATCATGGCAGGATCCTACAGGCTTATTCTGGCACCCCTGGCAGTAAGATAGTTGGGGCCATATTTAAAGGAAGGAGAAATGACAAGGGCTTCCTCTGTGGTAGAGCAGGAGTGGTGAACTAACACAGTGGATTTCACTGGCACCTGATTAATCTACAACCATTTCTGAGAAATGAGAAACTCTTTAGATAACCACACATTTTGTCAATGAAGAGACTATTTTACCCTAATTAAATAGTTCACTATGTCTGGGATTGATCCAATTTAAGTTTTTTCTTGAACCATAATATGGTTTGTAATATTGCAGATGATTCACCATTTTAAATCCTTTCTCCTTAGTGATTTTAGATAAAACACATAAAAATTACAGGCATTTTACCGGCTATCAACATATCTTCTTCCTATATATTGCATTACTTCAAAGAGCTTTGTGGTTGCCATCTGGACATCACTGGATTTCTAATTGATTTTCTTCTGTCTTTTAAAAATGATGTTTTGCTACATAAAGACAGTGATAAATTTTAGACCATGATTGCTAGGATTTTAGGAAATTACTTTATTGGTAGCGACTTGGCAGTCCCAATCCCTGAATCAATAGTAAAGTGACTCATGCGTCTTGACTTCCTCTTTGAAAAGGCAGTGCAGACTATTAATTTGTTGGTGCTGCAAGTTGTGAGCACTCATGCATATGGAAAGGACATTCAGACACACATGAGCAGATTACATTCCTGGGGAAAGCAGAACACTTTAGCTTTATTCAGAGCACAGAAGTGATCTGAATTAAATTTAGCTCATAAAAACATCTACATATTCTTTTAATACTAAGTAAGTCAACAAATGAGTAGGAAGGACTACTTCCTATTTACTCTTTCTGTACCTGAATTCAAAAGGGTACAAAATGTATGAACTTTGTGCATTGTTTTGACTTCAAGTTCAACTGAAGAATGGAAATCTATGAAAAATAGTTTTAAGCATTTTTCTGTTTCTTACCAAAAATACCATGAGTACTAGTATTCAGAAATGGATGGAGGAAAACTATAATCCTGTGTGTTCCCAAAATGGCTACAGCTTAACTTTTCCTACAATTTAAGAAGTAGGTACCATTATCTCTTGAATTAGACTTCAATCATTTTGGGATAAAAATACAATGTTTTATTATATGCACTTTTAACATGCTGGACTGACTACTAAAAGCAGTTGTGTATGTCCAACTCTGGAAGGCATCAACAGATATAGATAAATAAAATTACATAAAACAAATACATGATTCTTAGCATCTACTATACTTATCTACTTATAATGATTTACACTTCCAACATTTTTAATGAAAATGGGGCAGATACTCAAATTTTACCACTGAAGTCAAAACAGATTCAGGCAGATACAGGAAATTCCACTTCAGGATCAAGCTATGTACTAGAAAAATAGTAAATCAGACTATGGATTCTTAGGTGAATTAGTTAGATCATTCATCTCTTTGGAACTGATTTTTAAAATTTTGATAATATGGAAAACGTACAACTGATATTTTCTAAAGGGCAAAGACCCGTCTGTAATTCAATAAAAGAACTCCCTTCAGACTGAAGACTGAGAAAAGAGAAATGAATTAATCTTTTCTCATTCATTACATTTTGACTTTTCATCTAGAAGAATATTTCTAAAAGCTTTTAAATCTCTATCATTTGGTTTCCAACTGAATTTTGTTCAAGTGACAAAGGTGAAAGTTAGTAGAACTTTGTAACATATTTTGTTAATACTTGCACACCTTTCAATTTGATGAAAGTGCAGAAAATCTTTGGTTAAAGTAATCTACAGATACCAGGTATTTTTCAAACATAGTCAAAGTGACAGTGCAGGAGCAAGTGGGGAAAAAAATTGATCTAAGTTGAAAAAAAGTACCTGGTAACTTTAGTTGGATGATTAATAGGGCATCACAGAACTTGAACAACAGACATTTATTAATGCTGAGAGAAATGGAAATGCCAAACAGAAAAGTGAAAGGAATTCTAACTCTTGAAAGTAGAACTGTGCCAGGAGACAGAGGGACATAAGGGTGCCCTGCCAGGAGAGAAGGAAGGACATATGGAAGCTGCTGAAGTAGTGGCACATCTGTCATTATAAATGTTAGAGGATATTTGGAGTTATGAGTAAGGAGAGATTAATGTTCAGAACAGAAAAAGCTGTTGGACAGGGCAACCTGGGAGCTGTGCATTCGTAGGAGTTTGGCCTATGAGCTATAACAAAAAACACATTCAAGGACAGAAATGCCCTTGGGCTTGACCCTGCATTTCATTTCTCAGTCAGTAAGGCCTAAGTTAACCCATTTAAAGATGCTCTAAGCAGGGCCAAACTTAAGTTAGACAAAGACAGAGAGAAAGTACAGTCTTCCCTCCTTTTTTGGACTGGAAGACCTGTTCTCTCCACAGTCTCACACTTCATCATAATCACTGATTGGAAGGATAAGTAAATTTCACTAAGAGTTACAAATGTATAACAGAAAAGTGCCAGATTTACTCAGATTGTGCCCTGGATCCTGGCAACACAGAACAGAACTTCAGGATTCAGAGAGCAAAGGTGCCTGTGTCCAGAAAGGCTTTAGCTTATCTACACAGCTCCAAAATTCACCATCAATGGATGAATGCTGGGCTCAACACAGGAATTTCTACCATAGCTTTCCTGGCATAGCATGCATCCAGCGCAGTGCTGAGGCTGAACAGACACATCACCCAAGGCCAGTTACAATCAACCCCCCTGCAATTTCTAAATCTGCTGTCAGTGTTCAGCATCCTCAAGTTTGATGGCAAAAGTATTATAATAAGTTCTCATAGGTAGGAAGTAACATTCATTGTGTGTACAACTTTCATAGAGTTTTAGGGGCCTTTCGTGTGTTGTGTCCTTTATGTTTGACAAGTCCAGTGTGAAGTCAGTGGGTTGATTTTGTTTGTTAACAATTGGTTTGTGCAGACCCATTGCCCTTTCTTTGTGCTTCATAAAGGAATTATATCAGTCCTGACCCTAGAGGCCGCTTGAACTGTTACTACCACTTGAAAACAGGCTGATAACTAAGCAAACAAGACTAACAGATTCTGCTGGCTCATCAGACACTAAGTCCCATATCAAATTTTGGTCTTCATGTCACTTTTTCTTTGCTTTTGCCAAAGACTTCTTTTCCCCCTTACAATTTTGTGATTTGTTTAAACCTGAAATTACACAGGAGATCAGTAAGAACCTATGCCTCTCTAATTCCACTTATCTACCAATTTATTAATAGCTCAGGTAATGCAGTCATTTAACAGACTGCCTCTGCACACCTGCATGCAGAAATGAGACAATTCTGTATTCACCTGCTTATCAAAGTACAAAGCAGAACCCTTGGTCAACTTGTTCACAAGAGACACTTAAGTCAAGCTGCTTCAGACCTCAGTCACCTTAATTGTGATGTGAGGTCATGACTGACACCTGCAATTGTCATTCATTTCGGAGAGTCTTTTCTGTGATGGTAAAAAAGCCATTCTTCAGAGTGCTGGAATTTATATTAAAGTCTCTTTTATGTACACAACAATTTTAGACTTCAGATGCTTTGAACCTTCTGGGTGTTTGTAAGAATAAAGCAATCATTTAATCATTTATTATTATTAGTGTTCTTCTACCAAAATTGGGATGGATAATCAGTATTTATGATTATATATTAAATAAATAAACTTATTGATGACAGACAGCTTCAAGAAAAGGAGCAACATACTGACATTATTCTTTAGCAATGCTTCAGAGAGTTTTAATCTAAGTAGATAATATATACACGGGTGAGGGAAGGACACACAAGAATTTTTTAAATATGATGGCAGCATATGCAAAGTTAATTTCATAGGGAAAAAAGAAAAGAAAATACAGTATGACTGCCAAAAAAAAAATTAGAAAATGAGTATGTGAACTGAAAAACTATAACGAGAGGTATCTGAATAACTTATGAGATGTAGCTGAAATTCTGCTTATAGATGACAACATTTAGATTCATAACCCAACACTTGTGTATGAGCTTGATTTGGAAGAGATAGAACTGAAAAGTCTTCTTGTAAGAAGGGTCAGTTTATAGAATTGTCCTGGTTTGGGCTGGGATAGAGTTAATTTTCTTCCTAGTAGCTGACATAGTGCTGTGTTTTGGATTTAGTATGAGAATAATGCTGATAATGCTGATGTTATAGTTGTTGCTAAATAGTGTTTATACTAGTCAAAGACTTTTTCAGTTTCCCGTGCACTACCAGGTGCACAAGAAGCTGTGAGGGGGCACAGCCAAGATAATTGATCCAAACTGACCAAAGGGGTATTCTATACCATATGATGTCATGCTCTGTATATAAACTGGGCGGAGTGACTGGGAAGCTGCAATCACTGCTCGGGAACTGGCTGGGTATCAGTCAGTGGGTGGTGAGCAATTGCATTGTGCATCACTTGGTTTTATTATTATTATGATTATTATTATTATTATTATCCCTTCCTTTTCTGTCCTATTAAACTGTCTTTATCTCAATCCACTAATTTAACTCTTTTTTTCCAACTCTTTCCCCCATCCCACGAGGAGGGGGAGAGTGAACAAACAGCTGTGCGGTGTTTAGCTGCCTGCCGGGTTAAACCACAACAGTCCTTTTTGACGCCCAACATGGGGCACGAAGGGTTCAAGATAAAAACAGATCTGGCCAGAGTGTGTTAAAACAAATTTGTGATAAGCATGAATTATATTAGTTTAATAGTCACTGGTGGCTATGTTGATTCATTTGCTCTCAAAGTTGTTGTGTTTGTTCTCAGAGTTGTGCTATGTAACACTTTACTTTCCATATGCATTCCCTGTGGTGCTGTTTATCACCTCTGGGAGCTGGGTTAAAGTTATCACTTTGCTGTACTATATAACACTTGTTTATGGTATGATAAAATTATCGGTGATGAGATTGTACTCAGCACTGCCATCACTCCCGTACTTCAGGAGCTTCAGGAGCGGTTTCTTGGAAACTATTAATAATTACACTTTTTACCTCTTCTCCTCAGAGAAGCGATCTGTTGGGGAGACAGGGGGGACACTTTTCCCTGCTGCTTTACCCTCCCTTTCTCCTCCAGGCTAGTTACAACAGCTCGTGAGAATTTTTAATAACCTTGGGATAGTCAATTTCTGCATTCTCCTGAATCCAGGTCTTGTTTAGGGTTAAACAACTATTAAGAATATCATCCAGAGATCAACCCCCGTGACAAGCACTGTGGCCACTCCAACCCCCACGACGGGCACTGCAGCCACTCTAGCCCCCGCGACATCCACTGCAGCCAGCAACGAGCACTGCGGCCACTCACTCCAACCCCTCCGACAGGCACTATGCCAGCTACTAGGAAGAAAATTAACTCTATCCCAGCCAAAATCAGGACAAGAATTTTGCCCAATAATCTGATGAACAACCTGATATCAATTTCTGACTTCCAAGATTAAAGTTCAAGGTGATTTGCTTTGCATTAGAACATAAATGATCTGTTCTTGCTCCATCAACAGTTCTTTCTTCAGGTCTTTCATACTGATTACCCTGAGGAAGGGTTTGTGTCTTTTTTATGTGTCTGACACCTAGAATAATTTTGATTGCTTAACCAACACGCAAATAATCAAAATAAAAGGGAAACTGCTATTTGGACTTGTCTATAATTATGATGCAAAGGATGTGTCAAATGACTCTCAGTACAGAATAAAAAATTTAAGGGAAATTAATAAATAAACTGCTGAGGTGAGCTGGAAGGTGAGCACTTTGTCTGCAGGATGTTTTGGTTAAAAGAGCTAAATAATCCTACATTTAAAGAACAGGGAAATGGAAATGGGAACAATGGCACCATAAAGCATGCTGTGATGGCCAGAGACAGACACTAACCAGATGATTCTTAGATCCAACTGCCTTGGAAGCACCCAAGTGGTGCACCCAAGTCCAGGAGACAGCTTTCATTCCAAAAATCAGGTGGACAATAACATAAAGAACAGGTCTGGAAGAGCTATTCTATGAAAGCTGACGTACCAAAATGCTGTACAGTATCACTGGGTCATGACAGTGGTCCAAACCATCCATTAGAATTACAAAATCCCATATGGTTAAACATCAAAGTTTCTCTGTCTTTTCTCCCACTTCTTAAGAGTAAAAATTATTAAAATGTTTTTTATTTACGGAGCATCCCAACAGATAAGTTTATTTGAGTAATAGCACATAATGACAGCTTGAGCTAAAAGTTTCCCTTTGTTTGACCCCTCTCATTAGGGAATTTATTACTTGTTTTCTAGCACGGATGTTGCTGTAGTCTTCACTAATATATATAATTGTAATGAGCTTTGGGGAGCTTTTTAATCCTGACATAAGCTGGAGCTGGGCATACTAAAACCCGCTACAGTTACAAATATCAAAGAGGATTAAAAAAGACCCTTAAAAATTAGTAAAATGTTAGCATTTTCTTAGTGTCATTGTCAATATGTAACTCCATAGTAAATTCTCTAAGAGCTAAATCGTATCAGCTAAGATCTACCAGTATTTTTATAATACGTTGCCAATTTAACATTTACATTTCCAGCAATCTATGTGTACAGTATTTGTGCACTGATGTTAGATCAGTCCTGCAGTCCTTCTATGAGAGATGCTGTATGAATCCTTGGTGTGAGGAGACAGTTTTCCTAAGTGAAACCAACTGTACTAACAGATGTATGGATGCATTCACTGTAGGAGTTCTTTGCTGATACTATTTTATGAAAATGCCTGCAGCGAGACAGTGCTCTTAATAGATACACATCTGAAGGCTTCAGGGATAGTAATTCTGTCATAATCACAACTCAAATACTTTACTATTCAATTAGAAAATAGCAAGAAAAACTGTCCCAGTGTAATTGTTTCTCCTTCAGGAGAGAATTACTGATGATATTTTTTTCATGGTGACTGTTTAGTACAAATACTGACGTTTTAGTGTTCTTGGCATTTCAAACTACAGCTCATATCACTTGCACTGATTGAAGATCCCATTACCCTTTCACAATAGAATATTTTTTTTTTTCTTAAGAGACTGTTTGCCAACAACAGAGACTTTCCAGGTCTCAGATATAAGCTTGGGTATGATCCAAGGCCAGTTGAAGCTGACCAAATATTTTCTTTTCTCAATGGATTTTAATTTGAATCCTATATTTCTCAGTGTCTCAGTTCTGCTTTTTCATAATAAAGTTAATCATAGTACCATATCTCAATGGCATTGTGAAGTTAAATCCATTAATGTCCAGTGAAGCACTCAGATATTACAAAGCAGTAGGAACAAATTAAGCCCATGGCTGAATGGCCCTAGCTAAAACTTGAAGTGGATAATTACACTTTATCTACCAAAAAAATCACACTGAAATTTGCATTTGATGCAATACACTACAGTATCTGCCTGAAACATATTTACAGAGTTGTTCTACATGAATAAGCACCCTATTTCTCTACAAAGAAGCTATGTATCAATGGAGTAGAAGTTTATGATTGGTAAAGTAGTTTGCAAATTTTCTGGATGGAAAGAACTCGAGACATGACAGATTCTGCTCTTTTTCTTTCTAATTAATGTTTTAATTGTGGAAGCAAATAAAACAAATATATATAACAAGAAAAGGATACTCAATGGTTTTACTTTGCTACTACCTGATTTTTCAAAGTAAAGGCCAATATCTTTACAAAGAGTTTGTAGGAGGAGTTTTGTTGTCTTCCTATGACTCCATTTTCCATGTTGTTTTTATGGATTATATGTCATAATCACAACGAACGATACTAATGCATATGAAGCTGTAAATGAAGTAAAACAATAACATAAATTCGATGGGTTTTTTTCTGCAAATGTGAGAATATATAATACTGAATAGTTTGTCAAGTTTCTTTCTCTAGGATACATCTGTGCCGTTATGTAGTGTCAGTCGTTTTTATAGAGATAGTCTCCCAGACCTTTTGACTTACTTCTTCTTTGACTAGGAAACAGTCTTACTATCCAGCATGAAGAAAAGTAGCAGTGTGACACCAGAACAAGCAAAATACCTTGTTAATGAGAAAACCATTACCTGTCAGGTTCACAGTTGCAGAAGCAGAGTTTGAACAATTAATTCAGAAGACCACGATGGCCAGAAGAAAAAGAAAGGAAATCTCCTGCTTCTTCATTCAGGAGACTAGGCAGGTTTGAATATGAGGTTTGACAGGCTCATGCAAATGTGAGTGATTTTATGCAAGCTAATAGAATAACATACTGAAACAGAGTTTGCCTTTAATTAGAACTGGCAAGCTGGAAGGAAAGCCCATTAAGCCTGGAAGCTTGTAAGGTTCATGGAGTGTTAGACCACCCCAGAGAGAATTAAATTTTCAAAGACTTCCTGCTCTTCTAGGAGCTTTCCCACATCAAGAACAAAATTGCTCAAATATCAACTATTGAGAATCTAATTGAAAAAAAACATATAAAATCACTTTGTAACATGATTGATTAATCTTCTGGAAAAGAGCATACTTTTTTATTGTCATTCATTGTCCCTGGCAGTCCACAGGAAAAAAGTGTGCCCCATAGAGCTCTGCTTAAGTTACCCATCAGGGGTAGCCTTCAGGACTGTGGGAATGAATATCAAATGAGACCATAGAGGTAATCAGCAACAATTTAGAAAGGATTTGCACGAACTTAGACGCAGACTGCTCCTTCACGGTGGAATTACAGAAACGCAAGTGAATCACTTCTGAAAGTCATTCCTGTGAAGACCAAGAATTTGAAGGCAAATCTTAGAAATCTGTGCTTAACTCCTTTATACTAAGTAGTGAAAATGGAAAAACTGTGAAAAATAAATGGAACTGATAGTTAAAGAGCAGATAGCATATCTCTCCAAAGATAACAGGATATATAGTGTTTCCATTAAGCTTAGCAGTTTTCAATTCAGAAACTGGAAAAGGAAGAAGGAATATAGACACTCTCTGTAGCCTAGCTAGACTGTTTTGCTGTTCAGCAAACAAAAGGAAGACTATTCTAGCACTTAAACTTCAGCTGTCCAGCAAAGCACAGCCCTCCAGCAATGCCAGAAACTGTATGCAATGTACGCATTTGACAAGAACTTAGACATCCCGAAGCATCCATAGGTCATGTAAATAGCCACAGATTCTGTGTCCTGGCAGCAGTTTAAAAATCACTTTAGTTTGCTTCACATGGAAAACAAACTGAGATCTTGCAAGTAATTTTTTCTGGCAGGACTGCTGCTTTCTGTAACTTTGTGTAGATAGCAATTTGATTATGGATATGGTTTACTGAGGGACTTCCTTCCTCTGATTCTCATCTCCTCCCATGCCTGCCTGAAGTCACAGGCTCTGGGCATCACACAGACCCCCTCTTCTACACCCCAAAGTTATACTGCACCCACTGTTCAAGCACACTCTGGTACACCTCTCAGTCCACAGACAAGGATGTGACCAGTAGAGTGAATAAAGAGCTGGAAGTCCAACAAAGGAAATGACAGCTTCAACCTACCATCAGCAGGGAGAAACAAGACAAGGACTGGTGAGTAGGCACGGAGCAGGCTCCATAGGGATTGTTAGCAGATCAGCCATGGTCAGATGTCAGGGATCACATAAGCAGCATTTCCCACTGCTTCAAGCTCCTACTCTTACACTGCCAACTAGAAGCAAAACCATTTGAGATGGGAGCTGTAAGTATACATCACATACAAAATGCGCTCTGGGCAGTTCTGGAGATGTCAAAATGCCAGTCTGTAGTCACCATTATACACTTGCTGTCCATGATGTAAGTCTACCCTCAGGCCTGACCAGCCAAGACCATGGCATAAGGTAGTTGTACTGCAAAAATAGCTAGCATAGCCTCAATGATTATTCTTCTTTTCCTGAAACACCAGAGTCTCTAAATCCACTTGTAACTTACAGGAGACTACTACAGAGACCAGACCAGGTCCACTACTCCCTCCCCCTGTACATCCTTCTGTAGTCTGACTTACAAACTTTAGAAGTACACAAACTACTACAGCCCAACTCAGAGCCTTCATATGCTTCCCTAAATTTCTGAAGAGTTCCCAATGCCAACCAGTCAATCTTCCTCAGGCAATACTTCAGAGATACTGTCTATAAAAGAATTAGCCTGGCCTAGTTATCTCTACACAAGGTTATTGTTTAGGACTCAGGGGTCTCAGTATGATAAAAGAAGAAAAGCCTAGAAGAGGTATTCAATTAGAAGATCCACTGGTTCTCGGGGCATTCATGTTGGGAGCAGATGAAGTGAAGAACTGAGTCTCACTGTCTTACTTAATATCTTGCTTCTCTCCTTCCTACCCTCATGACAAATTTTATTCCTCTCCTAATACTCACTGTCTACTGACACCATGTGGCATAGCGAGGTTTCATAAAATTATGGCTATTTCTTGCCTCTGCAATGTGGTTCCTTGAAGGAAGTGTGTTGCCCTATACACTTGAGTCCAAACCATCCGTGTAACCCATTTTGCTACGAGGAGAAAGCAGGAAGAAGCAGCTTTGCTCACCAGAAAGTATGTGTTTTTCCCTCAGGGCAGAAACAGGCAACAATTTATTTTGTTTAGCTACCAGAAGTTGAAAATGGCCTGTAGCAGGCCTCCTGGTCACTGGTCTTGTGTGAATCACTGACAACAGCAACAGCAGCAACAGGCAGCACAAATGCTGTGCACACTCATAATGGAGGTTGTGAGTGAAATGCGCCCCTTTTATAGAAGGCAGTGTGTGCATAAGGCACTCTTCCCCTTTTCATGAAAAAAGGCTTGATTTGCTGAGGTGAAAAGGTACCTGATATAGTGTGAGGCACCAAATACACTGGACATTATGGAGGATCTGAACCTGGCACCGCAGACGTTCCCGGTACATCCTCAGATCAGCCAGTCCGTCTGTTACCTCTTGAACAGGCGAATGCATATTCACATATGCAAATGCAAACCAGTTATTAATCACTTCTAATGAATCGTGAAGCATTCAAAAACAATATCATAGCATCAATCAACTACAGAATTTACATTTAAATATACCTATTTGGGGAGATAATTTTCCATGCACCTTGAGAAATTAAACCAGCAACCAAACATGCTGCTATTAAAAGAAAGGCAATATCAAATAACATAGTTGCTGTAAAAAGTAACTTTTTTCTTTGATGACCCACACATCTATATCACTGTGTCATTATTTTCATCCAACATTAATTAACACTTTCAATTTTATATCTTGCACCACCATACATGGTTTCCGTGCACCATAGGAGATGCACAGAAGANTTCTTGAGGAAAAAAGCAAATTTAACCCCTTTCCATCATATGGCTGGCTAAAAGCTTAGATTTAAAGAATATAACCCTTCATCTAGGTAATATAAAGCTCCACAAAAAAATCAGTTAATAGGAGAAAATATTCACAACTCAATTTACGGAAACTTAAAATTAATAAATAGTTTTCTTATCTGAGTGAGTTACCTTATAAGTCCCAGAATGCCTAATTTCAGAGAGAGCTTTCTGTATTCATGTCAGATTACAAAATGTTAATTTGTTAGCAAAGGAAAAAGTAAAGAATTTATTTAAGTCAAGAAATGTTTAAAATATTTAAAACACATTCTGGTTTAGATAGAATTACTTTTTAATCCATCTGACTGGCCTTCTTCATGTCAAGGTCTTTTTAAATAGAAATTGTTATGAATTTTATGTGTGAAAAATTGCAAGCATTTGGCCCTCTGCCAAATATAATTTTGGTTAAATAGACTGGATCATATAACAGAAAGATGGATAGTATTTCTTATGTTTTTATTTATGAACAGGGTACAAAATATTTATTAAAACATAAAAAAAACCCCCTCTTTTGGGCCTGAAGAAACTTAGTCATTAACATTATTTTCATAGAGAATATGATTATTTTCTAGCTAAGATACTAAGTGATTAATATGCTCCAGAACATTTACCTAAATTAGATTAACCAGAGTCAATTACACAAAGTAACTAAGAGGCAATTCACAGGTGAGAAACCAAATGCTATTTATTGTCAGAAGTAGCTGCAAAACAGGCACTGGGAAGGGTTAGGACTCAAAAGTTCTATAGACATTTAAAGGAGAACAGATCTATGTTTTCACATTCTCATTCAGAAACTAGCTTAACCTGTCTGTTTGGGTCCAATTCCTCTGTGGCTGGGATCCCTAGAAAACTAATATCCTAAGTCACTTTGAAAATATTCCTGAAGAAAGCTGTGGTGGTTGTATATACATTTTCTTGTTTTCAGTGTATCATAAGCTGCATGCTTTGTTTAAAAAGGTGTAAGTGAGGTCTTTCATCTTGCTTGATTTGCCCTGGATCAGGTGAGAATCTCTAGAAGAAGAGTTTTTCTTCCTGGAAGAAAGCACACATGCTTGTTGGGAGCAGCTTCGATAACAAAATAAATTGGGAGAGGATGGAGAAAAGCTGCGTAGGGAGAAGAATATGGTCTGGTTAGACAGGCGAAAAAAAGTAATAAGCAATAACCTATAGAAGGGCAGGCTGCAATGGTGGGGAGCTCATTTACGGCAAGGTGCATATCCAAAACCAGGCCTCAGAAGTGATGGAAAAGATGGCTTTCAAAGGGATCCCAGTGCAGCTAAGAAAGTCTTTTAATATTTGACTTGAAAGAAACAGGTGAAGAAGATGCTGCCCTGGAAAAGACACAGGTGGCAAGCGGAAAGATAAGTTTTCACTCCTTTTGTTACTCTTTGCCTTTCTCACCATTTTGTCATGTTAGAATCAGTGCAACATTAGACCCTGGGCCACCTGATCTAACTTTACAGTTGGTCCTGTCTTGGAGCAAGGACTAGAGTATCTCCAAAGGTCCCTTCCAGCTTAACTTATTCTACAGTCCTATGACCTTTGAGGGGAAAGTTTGTATTTTTATTGATAACATGAACGTGGCACAACAAATTGTAGTCAAAATAAACAAATAGGCACTATGAATTTGATACGTGGAAGCTTTTTAAGGGATGTGAAGAGCACAGGACTCTGCTTGTCAGCCCATGGCCGATGCTGAGCATCTCCTACCACCTGCTTCTATCAGTGTGGTTCTCATAACACCTACAAATGCAGGTTACATTCCCTACCACTGAAAGGACAGACTCAATCTTCACAGAATAATGTTGGAAAAAATCCCACCCAAACATTTACAAACTGTATTATATTGGTATACTACAACCTTTTGTACAAATACTTTGTGTCTGCAGATGCACAGGTGAAATCTTTCTCTTACAGTCATTGGAACAAAAAAAAAGGAAAGTGAGAATCTGTTAGACAGATTTCCCCAATTAATTTCACTAAAAATGCCTGTGAAATTTCTCATACTGAATATACGCTTCTGTTATTAGAAATATAATTGAGACATTCAAGACTCTCTATTTTTAATCTGAAGAACAGTCATGCCCTGAAATTTATTACAGAAAAGTTTCTCAGAAAACCATTGGAAGAACAGAAAAATTAAGAAAAATTATTACACAAACTGTCAATGCAGTTATGGAATGTTTTACCTACTATCATTTTAAATGACTAAAGATATAGAGATTTTTTTGCTTCCATTAAAAGACTGCTGTAAACTGCTTGATCTGACTGTTAAAACTTTTTTCCTGGTACCAAGTTAAATCCAGATAGTTTCTTCCCACATCACAAGTTACATCACTGAAATAATCAGGTAGAAGTATTGGAATAGGAAGCAGTGAAACATTCTCAAGGAAGTATAAGTGTTTTGACAAAAATTAGAGAGGAAAGCTTGTGAAGCTTTAATAATATGCCTGTGAAATAAATGTAGCTTTGTTTGAGGTTTACTTCTGCTATAGTTTTCCCCAGAGGAGAGCAATCTCACTAGCTAGCTCTTAGGAACATACTGGAAGGGTAGGATGACATCCATTTCGAGGATGAGTTATTTCCAGAGTCAGTCCATGGTCTTAGTAAATGCTTACCTATAGGGACCTGAGAAGTCCGACTAAAATATCTACACATAGAAGCAATATCTTACATGGAAATAAAGCATTTACAACAAGTCCACCAGCTGTGGGCTGTGAGCTGTATCCATAAAATTCAGTGACACTGGCAGTATTGAGTACATATTGCCTAAGCTCCTAGAAGCCTGGCCTTCAGAGTAGACTCCAGATCTCTGGTCCAAGTGCGTTGGCTCCCTACTTAGTTTATGTAGCTAGGAGTCTCAGAGAGGGAAACATAACAATTATGTTCAGTGATGAGTTGCCAAGATTCAGACATAGAACAGAAAAACAATCTGAGCAGAAGTATTATATCTTACATCTGCCTTACTGTGAAACTTTCTGACTTAGTGCTTCAGAACAAAAATAAGCATCAGCTTATTGTATTGGGCAGCACTAGTAGCACTGGGCCAGGCACTTCTGCAGAGAAAAGGTATTTAAAAGCTATTTCTGTCCTCAGTTTTTTCACTGATCAATGTACCCTGTCCTTGAAACACACAGGAACATAGAATTCCCCCAACCATTCAATAAAGTCAGGATTTTTTTCACTTCCCCACTCTGCTGAAGAGTAGAAGAACTTCAAAAGGGAGGCCTGAGAGCAAGTACTGCTTAAGAGTAGTGTATGATCTAGAAGTTACAGTATCATCTAGGGAGGCAGAGATGTGGGTTTGGAGCCTTTCAGGGGCAAACAGTATTCTACCTAGGTCTCCTGCAAGCTAAGAGGCTATTTGGAGTAAAAGGATAACAGTTTGTAATCTTCACATGTTTAAAAAGAAGGGAAGTGCCTATGTAGGCTTACTGAGTTTGTTTGCTTTTCTTAGCTTTTGCAAGATATCTGAAGGGTGTATAAATGGGCAAGACACACTTTGTCCACCTGGACTTGAATTCAGATGCCTGCAGTGTATCATGAGCCCAGGTCAGAGACTGTAGAATAGATATATTCAGAATAAATATAGATATAAATATAGATATCTATAGAATAGATATATTCAGAGCACATTCGCTTGTGTGAGTCTTTCAACAGAGAGACTGAAAACTACTCAGTTTTTAGATTCAGGTTTATCTTACGCAGAGGCAAAACGATATTCAGTCATGTCGAGTTTGACAATGTCACAGCGTTTATGTTTCTGACATAGCTGTGCACTGTCTGAGAAGCAAGGTAAACTGCCTGCACAAAATCCCTTATTCTGCAACTATTAAGACCAGCTTTAACTCACAGTTTGCTCATATATCTCTCTAGCACACTGCAGTTACTTGCAGTAACTGCCAATGCCTGCATAGCTGCACAACTTTGCGGCACATGCAGATGAGGATCTTCTGGTTCTTCAGAAACACTCCTGTGTGATCCTCAAGAGCACTATGCTGTTTAAATGTCTGCAGGACTTGGCAGCTATTAATCAGGATCTTCAGGCTCTCCACTTGGGATTGAGAGATCTCAGTTTGGTTATCTAACCTTTAGCAAAGTCCTTTTTGGGGATCTGGCTCTATGTAATACTGAAGCTGAGTAAATGTCAGATACTCTCAGTAAATCATAGAATAATAGAAATTTCTAATAATAGAGTTGAAAGGGAACGGGAAAGATCATACAGTCCATCCCATTCTTTTAAACCAGGACCAAGTCTAAATACAGCATTCCAAACATTTGTCATGTGTGATTTTAAAGTGCATCTGTTGCTGAAATTCCACATAATTTCTGTGCGGTCCTATTTCAGTGCTTGTCTTTTCTCACTATAAGAGAATGTTCATTATGGTAAGCCTAAATCCTTGAGGTAACTAGAGATCATACTAGATAAACTATATAATTTGTATACTTTTTGAGACAGATAATTATCTTTTCAGAATAAGCTTTGTTTCAGTAAAATACCTTCAATTACTTTAATTTTGGTGTGTTTCTTTCATACAGGTTTTTTTCATGTCATCCAGATTATTTTTTCCAGAAAGTTGTTTTAAAGATTTATTTTCTACTACATCAATTTATTACTGAAATGTTCTCAATAAAAATTACTATTTTATGACAGTCTATTCTCATAAAGTCCAGTGTGGGTTTGCATAAGAAAAATAACAATCCATGTCCTAAAATAGATAAACAAATGCCTAGCAGGGGTCTCAAGAATGTTTTGGTATATTTCTGAGAGCCTGTTTTAACATTTCCATTTATTTTATGATTAACTGTTATCTAACAGCTGTCATAGGGGATCAAAACTAAGGTCTGATTTACTCATTGTTCCATCTTTTATAGTAGCAGGTGAAAAATATATTTTTCCTACGTACTCAATGGTATTACACATATGTATGAATTTCACTCCTTTCCAAGCTGAAGGAACCTAGTTCTGTAATCTCTCTAAGAAAACTGCTCCAGTTTGGACAGATGCTTCTATTTTCTTATTTTCCAGGTAGTCCAACAACTGTAATGATAGGTCCATACTTTCCCATGCCTTGTTTCTGAAAGAAGCCAGCAACAAATAACTACAAGGAAAGTGTATGAAATAGAACCATAGAACTGTTAAGGATGGAAAAGACCTCCGAGATCATCTAGTCCAACTGTCAACCCAACAACCCCATGTCTACTAAACCATGTCCTGAAGTGCCCCATCTACATGTTTTCTGAATACCTCCAGGGATGGTGACTCCACCGCCTCCCTGGGCAGCCTGTTCCAGTGCTTCACCACCCTTTCAGTAAAGAAATTTTTCCTAATATCCAATCTAAACCTCCCCTGGCTGTGGAATAATTGCTGGAGGTGACTTAGAAGCACCCCCCCTATAATTCACATTTATAGGAAAGGTGC
>VZTL01030842.1:0-37752 GCA_013400535.1 Scopus umbretta
CAAACAAACAAAAAAAACCATCCCACATGAATAGAAGGTCAGATGATAACAAATGTCTGTCAGTACAGCAGATAACACCAGTACTTTTTTTCCTGCCTCTATACATCAGCAATCCTCTTTCAGGTTTGTGCAGAAGGATTCTTTCCTGGCAAGATGCATACATACCATCATTAAGAAGAGAAGGAGGGAACCATTAACGATTCCACACTGTTTCCTCTTGTGTTCGTTCTCAGATTTCTCCTTCTACCTCAGCTATGTTGTTCCTGCAATTTCTCATATCCTGAATGAAGTTCTTCCCTCAAGCTCCCTGCAATCCTTTCCAAAATACTTCCCTTCCTGCATAGGACTGACAGTGAGGAGAAGGAGGGGAAAAGAAGGTGCTCTAATGCAAACATTCTCCTGTTCCTCCACCTGACCTAGCACTTGTTTTGTTAGAGGTCTGGACACAGAGGCAGCTTACTCAATCCTAGGTATGACTAAAGAATCATTGGCCTACAGTGATACATACTTTAAGATCAGTAAGATCCTTCCAGCAAAGCGCCACATTTTTAGAAGAGTAAAGCAGAGGGCTGTTGACAACAGCCATCAGAGGAGTTTGAGCAAGCTTAGAGTTGGTAGACAGTTTCGCAAGTGTCAAAAGTTACTCTAGAGAATAGATTGACTGAAAGGCACTCAGAATTCAGTAAGTAAATTTATTAGAATTTTTCATTATTTTTAACATGTTTCAATCCAGACCTGACTTTGCTTGTTACTTCTGAGGCAGAACAAAACTGGCAAATACTAGAAACCTTAGCTGTAATCTTGATTATGAAACAGTTACTACTGCACTGTAACAGACAGTCCAGACTTGGAAGAATTGATCTTCCCAACCTTAAGAAACTGTTAAGTATATTCTCTGACATTGCTCTTGTTCAGGTATTTTTTGTGATTGCTACCATTACAACAGCCATCACAGGAGAACAGCAGCATACAGGAAAGAACACATAAAAACAGAAAGAAAAAAAACTGTTAGTGAAGAGGAAGTAGAAAACACCGGAGATGAAAGAGGAAAAAACTACAAACCGATCTGCGGCAACTGTGGATTTAGAAATAACCTTGCACCCTGACTCAGAATTTTAGATGGCTGTTGTACAAAGGCAGAGAGGCCAAATATATGAGCCGATACAGCAGTCAGACCTGCCTGTGTGTATGTCCATGTGACACATGAAGTTGCTGCTTCAGCAAGCTCACTTAAAGCTTTTCGCAGCACAGAGCCTGATGCAATTATCAATGTTAGTTCTCCTCAGAGTAAGTGAATGCTGCACAGCTCTAGCTACACTGTTTCAGGACTTGAACCAGCCCAGATCTCTCTGCATATTTTATCTACACCGCAACACAGATTACAAAAGACATGAAGTATACCATGAAGCCACTAATGTTCTCATGTCCTTAACAAATCCAGTATACACGAGAATATATTCACAGCCATTTGGCCTCTGAGCAGACCCGGGATGGCAAACCCTCATGTAAGTTGTCACGTGCTTACTTTGCGAGCTGCAGGACATTGCGGTAACAGCTGTATAGAGAACTCTCGGCTGCTGTGCGATACCGGCTTTTGTATTTGGGTCCCACCGTGTGAATGATGAAACGTGCAGCTAAATTAAAGCCTTTGGTGAGTTTAGCCTCACCTGTCCTGCACCCTGAAAAAAAATAAGCACAAGGATAAATGCCAGCATCATGATAAGAAAGCTAGAACTATTCAAGCCCTTGACTTCCTCCAGAGTCAGACAACTCCACTTCATATACAGAAGTCAGGATTTTAGACATAAAATATTAAGGATAGCATTCTATCTCATAACAGCTGCTTAGTGTCACCTAGTCAGGTTGAGGATGCGAAAGCTATGCTCATTCCTCTTAATTGCAAAACTATGTATATAAGGACAAACCAGAAGTCACTAGAAATGCTATCTTAATTGCAGTGCTTACTACACTACATACAGAGCCAAAGGGAGAAATGACTTAATGTACAAGTGTGCTATACAACCAGCAATAAAAAGCCCTTCCGAATTTAACAACTTGGTTTGGGGAAACTGCTTTTTGGATAAAAGGACTACAAGTGTCCTTAATTAAACCCACCAGCTGTTGGCAAAGCTATTAAAAAAACCCCACACAAACAAGCACTTGGTTCATCTATGCTCCCAGAACAAGGTAGCTTGCTTTGTTTTGCAAGTTTCTTCGTGTCCACAAGGCAGAAGTATGATTCTCAAGGAGATCATACTTTCTTGACAGACTAGGTGTCTAGTCTCAAGGCAAGGAAGTTCAAGCAGCACATTTAACTGTTCTGTTCACAAGCACCCTCCAGTTACATACTCTAGGATCATTTACTGCATGTTAGCATACTTTACATCTTTACCTCTTTTGGGGTTTGACTGCTCTTTGGCTATCCCTGCAAGTTACTTGTGCTTAATTCCTGTAATTCTTTGCAAGGGAAATCAGTCTGTCGAACCCTCCATGACATCCATAGACCTCTCTATTCCCTCCAGTTTGTCAATACATTTCTGGTAACGAAAAATCCAGGAACAGCTACTGTGTTTGAAGTATGTTTTTTTTCTTTGGCACCTGGAAGAAGAGTCTGCTAACTCTCCCTTTCTTCACCCAAACCTAGTCTGCTCCAGCTGTGGACAGCTGAAGTAGTACTTCTAGGCTTTCTCTTTCCCTACCCTCAAAGAGAAGCGTTTTCCACCTTCATCATTCTGCTTGTACAGCTGCACTCCAGCTTTCTGATCTGGCTGAAAACTAATGTTTTCACTGGATTAGCTTTCAACCTGATCTTATAGGTTGCTAGTGTTCACAAAAAGGAACGAGACATGAATAGGCGGCTGTGGCCACCCATCTGGCAGCAGCACTGCTGTAGCTTGGCTTAAGTCAATCATGAGGCTGCCCACTGAATAGGAGTGTTCACCTCTCCCACTCCATTCTGTTCCTTGTGGTGCTCATGCAGGCTTATCAGCATACATGAAAGCAAATTTTATGGCAAGAGACACTCCAGGTTGAGAATCTTTATTGCTCAAAACTTTAACCATGCCTTTTTAATGGCAACAACACATTGCCAACATCTTGAAAACTTTTTGATCCAATAAATCACATCATTAGCTTCTATAGACCTCCACCTTGTGTATTCTCTGTTAATCAGAAGGAATATAACAGCATACTAAAGCTAAGCATACTCTTCTGAACTACTGCACATTCTCTAAGAAACCTCAGCTGAAGAGAGCAACTAAATAAGCACAATAAGAAAAAAGTAGAAGCTAAACCCAAAACACTTAATATTTCAGATATCAAGTTACTTTTCTTCCTCCATGGTCCATCCAAATCACACAACTTGAAAAGAGCAAGCAAAGGCCTGTAGGAAAAACTATCTTGTGAAAAAGAATGAAGAATGACTGAGGTATAGTTGTGAATTCAGTAGGAATACTAATAAATTCAGACAACCAGATGTAGCGTCAGCAGTCTCTAACTACACTTACATCACACTTGGTACTTCCCAATGCCTACTGCCTGCAGATCTCTACAACATTTATAAAACTAAACTAAGCTGCAAGTATTATTCCTATTTTAAGATACAGGGTGAGGTGAGCTAGTAGAGTGAGCTGCACAAGTCAAGGTCTGTGGCAAAACTGGGAACAAAGTCAAGATCTTATTTTTGATCTGATGATATTTCAAACATTAGAATAACTTCTCTCCAAGTTTAAAATGGAAAGTCTGAATCCTCCATATAAAGTGTGCAGCAGAGCAAAAGTCTCACTGGAGTTGGAAGACTACTATGCATTGCTGTTACAGAAGGTCTTTATTAGACTACAACAAGTATGTGTTGATAGGCAAGCATATATCAATAGCACTTCATTTGCAAGCCTGGACCCTTGGCTGTAGTATTTCTGCGTTAATCAAAACTACACTCTGTTCTCAGGAATGCACAAGTTAGCTCAACCTACAGAGAAAGCACAGACCTTTGAAAGGTCAGCACGTCACATGCTTCAAGATCATGATTTTTCTTGGAGTCTATCAAATATGAATACACACCAAGCAGTAGGAATAACGCAGGAGAGAACTAACTGAAAATCAGCACTGCACCCACGTTACAGCTTTAGAGCAAAGACCATACATTTTCACTCCTTCCCAAGAATATTTGCCTATGAAAAAAGTTCAAAGTTAAATGGGAAAGAGCATAAAAAGGAGGCAGAGATGACAAAAGAATCATAAACTAATTTCTTAACTAATCTCCCTTCCACTTCTGCTACCACGACAAACACATTAAGGGTGCACAAAAGCCAAACTGCAACCCAGCCTCTCTTTCCTCCCCCACGCAACACGCCAGTAGAGTGTCACAAAAAAACTGATTTCTGAAAAGCTCTTGTCACAAGATTAAAAGGAAACTGTCATCTGTAGCAAGTCGTGAACCTGCAGAATGCATTACAGAGATAAGATATCAGTGTCATCGCAGGGGTGGAGGATGCAAAACTACCTATAACTCAGCAGGGTAAATGGGAATTTAGGAAGCTAAGGCCAACATTTACAAATTACTCCCCACGGAGCTGACAGATCTCAAATTTTAAGGACTCCTTGAAACATTGTCCCTCTCTTCCCACCTCACAGTGCACACAAGAAACCCAAGTTTATTTTAGAAAAGTTCTGACGTACATAGCAGGGTCATAACTATGCTAATAACATCGGTTGTTTTTTAACAGTTGCTTCTACCCAAAGGACATACGGACTTTTCCCTCTCCTGCGACATGGTTACTCTTCTGCCTGTTTTACTTCCAGGTTACTCGCAAAAAGCAAGCTGAATCAGCAAAACATTATTTTATAAAAAACAGAGAATGCCTATTCAATTGTAGTTTAAGCTACTGGGAGTTTGTATTAGAAATATTATGGCTCTTCTATCTGTTTGATTACTACACGATGAGGAGAGAGAGCTGTTGCCCAAGAGAGTGAGCAGTACTACTCAGGGATCATCAGCTGGGTCTCAAAATTCAGCTCAGTACCATAGTTACTAGAAGTGTGAATTCTTAACTGCAAACTATATCAGACTTCTGTATAACCTTGCATAACTATAAACTCTTTGCTCCTTACACACAAAATGAGGAAAGTCTTCATCTAATGGGAACTGGAAATAAAGCTGAGCATTTGTAAATCTCATTATCAGCCATAAACCCTGTTATTAAAGAATCTAGGTAAAGCAAATCTCATACACTTCCAGACTAGCCTTCCATTAGGGGCAGTCTTGTAACTTTCTAATAAAATATTTTGTTGCACAGAAGAGGCAAATGAATTGAACAATTTAAGTATTCACTAAGATTTTATTTAGACATGCAGCATTTTATCAATCCATCTATTATTGCCATAGTTTCCTGAAAGACTGTGTGTGTATACTAATAGCCTGAAAGAAGATACACAAAGTGTACATTAGCACCCACTTAATTTCTGCAATGGTGAACTTAAGTTCCTGTCTTCCACAGTATATACACACTGAACAGGATAAGAACAAAGTCTGAAGATGCACAGGACTGGCCCCTTGAGTAAAAGCTCTGATAAGGTAACTACTCAAGTGGTTTCAGATAACAAAAGGACTTATTGTATCACAAAGTAAGGGCTCAGCAGCTCGAATATCTGCCACAGCTTTTCAATGATCTGTAACTTGAATGGCAATGACAGAAGAGACTAGATTGGCACGTGTTTCCTCCATTTACTTCACATTAACACCAGATGTTGGGGGGAGGGGAGGGGCGGAAAGCAAGCTACATCTTGATTTTAGTTTACGCCCAAATCCTGATGCTTTGTACTGTGCAGGAACAGAAGATTTCAATACGATAAAATTACTCTGGCCACTTACCTTTGAGCTTCTGAAGTTCATCCCTCAGGTCAGGCCCAGCATGCATAAATATACTTTCAGATACTGGATTCTTATCAGTGAGAGACTCGTTACTGGTATTTACTATGGCTGTGCAGTTCAATAATGCTACATCTCCTTTCCTGAGGAAACAAGGAAACAGTTTATTGCAGGCTAAATGTAAGATTAAGCAGGACATTCTCCAATAAGTGCTGACAAGCGAGGAAATGCCAAGTTAAAGGAAAAGCATTAACAGTACTCCAGTGCCCACATAGCGTAGCGTACCCTGACATGCTCACCATGCAGAATCATCCTTTGCCTCTAACTGATGAAGAAAGATTGCATGCAACCCGTCACTTCCCTAAAAACTCCCAGCCTCAACAGTAACTTAGTGATGCATATAGAAAAGACAGTGTTGTAGTTGTACGTACGGCAGTTTAACTAGCAGAACATGCGAAGCAGCGTGCTAAACTGATGGAGTATAACGTGTTCCAAAGAAACGTGTATTCTTTCTTGCAGATAAGAGGACAGTCCTTGTAGTACATTGCTTTCAAAACTTCAACAATTTTTTCAATGTCCTTTTTTTGGTTTGCATACACACTATTCAGGGCACCTTACTGCTGCTGCTCTTCCTCAGACTACTGAGGATCTCAAGTGACACTGCAGCTAGACAAGTTTTCATTGCTTTTGTTCTGAAATTGTGAACCTGCAACTTGATCACGTTCATTTTGCTGTTTAAGGATCAGACATGCAGAAGATAAACAAAGCAGAGATGCACAAGAGACAACGGAGTAGCAGAACTCTGACCTGCTTTTTGTCACAGCAGCAGCCATTAGAGATTTTGGGATCAAAGAGCACAGGAAGGGAAATAAAGATTCCCATGCACAGGGAGAGATTCAAATAACAGTTTAAATTGCACACATTTATTATACTATACGCAAGCCCAAGTCATAAGAGATGTTTAACCTTTTACTTTTCTCTTTCTTTACTTAATCAGGTTCAGGAAATCCATGAACAGTCCCATTTCCTGCATGTATGAACCAGAAAGAGGTTCAGGCTGATCCCTGAATCTGTGTCCCTGAGAAATCCTTCTCTCTTCGTATTAACAAAGAGTTACTCATAGGTTCAAGTATCTGAGTTACAGGAAAGAAAAACTGATGGAGTAAGTTCACCTCAGCACACTGTACTTTATCAACAGATTTTGGTAGAAAACCATGGTGCCAGAACACAGAATGGAGACAGGAAGGAGGGAAGCGGGGAGGGAGGGGAAAAAAAAAAAAAAAAGAGCCCATGGCAAGCCACAAGAACCACATGAAAGAAATACTGCTCTAAACCAGAAAAGTGAAAGCAGAATAAAGCCATCAAAGAAAGAAAAAAAGCTACTAGACAGCAAGTATATATTTTAAATTTAAAAATTGTATCAAAGTGCCCAATTAGGTTTTGATATTAAGCATACAGTATGACAGTAGGAAGTACAGCTCCAGCCTGCTGCATCAAGGAATGCCTATGAACATGCAATTTATAATCTATGTCAGAACAAATCTCAGACTTGCAGATCCACAGTGAACAAAAAGATTATTTTCTTCTCAGCCCTGTAATGTTTGAGTGAAGAAAAGAGGGCTTGAAAGCTTTATTCTATAGCAGTGATTGTTATGTGAGGCAATGGGATCCCACAGTAAATGGAGAAGTGATGACAAACACACCAGAGCCATATGGAACTTACCATAAGATTATTTTTGCATTGATGTCTTTCCTGTACGGAAAAGGTGATCTAACATCAGCTGGAGCTTTTTCAACAGGATTTTGGTGAGAGTCCAGCTGCTTAGCCTCATAGGCATCAGTCCAGCCTGGCAGACTGTCAACATCCACAAACTGGGAAGGAGCACCCAAGGGATCCATGGAATGGAAACAGCAACTCCTTTCCTCTGCTAACTTGTCACACTCCAATTCTCACTGGAGTCTTCCAGGTGCTTTAAAGGAAGAAAATCAAGCCAGGTCACCAGCTGTTCCCTAAAAGTAATTCCTGCAGAGCCAGACCTTTCACAGGACTGTAGTGAAATTACAACTAGCAGAAAACAGAAAAACAGATTTCCAACTCAGCTGCTCTCTCTTTCTGTTTTGTTTTCTGTATGCAAAAAGGCAATGCAAATACTTGCAGTAAAACAAACCTTTTCCAATAGTGCAAGATGAAAAAACCTTCTCTATTAAATTGGTCCAACTGGCTTGCAATCTTGCATTTTGAAAATGCTGACCACAAATTCCCAAGTGTAAAAAGTGACCTTAGTCTTTCTGAAAATTATTATTTCTTTATTTAAACAAAAAACAAGTTTGCAGCAGTGTATGTACAATCTCTTTCTTCAGATTTTGGTGTAGCCCTGGGTCATACTTTAAAAAAACCCCAAAGAAAATACACCACCCCCGAAACCACCACAGCCCCCAGAAAACCAAAACTTCTAAACGCAAGAAAACCCTTACAACCAGCCAACGAAATCACCCTCCCTTCCCCCAAATCGTACAACCCTTGCAGTTCACTGAAGTCTGAAGCACCACAAATAAGACTCACAGTTGCTTAGTTCTTACAGTCATGCACTTAAGCACAAAACCCCTTCATCCAAATAGGTTTTGCAAGAAAGAGAGCAAAGTTGTAGATTTGAATGCTGGCCCAATGAACTTGCTGACTGAACTCTGCCATCTGACCTTTTATTTTTAAAAGGCTGAGATGACACTGGGTGCTAGATTAAGACTCAAACTCACTGAACCATACTGTTCAATTGCCAGCACATAACGCCTAGGCTACAACATAATAAAATACCATAACTACTAAACCATACTAGTGAATTAAGCTAGCACAAACGCACTCATGTAAGTAACTTCAGTTTGGCCACATACACACCTACTATTTTAACCTTTTTCACAGGTTCATCACTGATAGTAACTTTGAAAAGACAGCATCCACAGGCAGCAACTCTGAAACGTGAATGACAAAGTATATTCATTTGCTAGGAAAAACACCCCAAAGAAACAATCATCCAAACTCAAACTGAGGGGTAATAAAGGCTGACACTGGGACAAAGATGACCAGAAGAGCATCTAAAGCAGAATTTTGCTACGAAGAGCTAGGAGAAAGGCAACGAACAAGAAGGCAAGAGCAGTTAAGAGTGGCTCCAAGCAAAAGCTCATCCACAGCGGTGCCTTCCCTCTGGCGAACAGCCAAAAATAGGGGCCGAAGCATGAGGGTAAGAGGCAAACAGAAGAAAAGGGGTGCCCATAAACTCCTCCTGGGTATCCTTCTCCCCCCCCCCGCCCCCCCCAATCTGTTGCCCGGGGGCCTCCTGCGCCGCAGGCGGCCCTGCGGGGATGACAGGCTCGGCCGGCGGAACAAAGCACCGCGAGCGGGACTCCAGGCGCCCAAAGCCCCCGGGCGGGTGTCGCGCCCTTAACCCGGGAGCAGGGCGTTGCCTCCTCCCACCTCTCGCAACCCACCGCCCGCACCCGGCCTGCCGGTAACCCGCACCGCCGGGGGCGAGGCCGNCGCACCGCCGGGGGCGAGGCCGGCGAGCGGCCAGCGGCTCCCCTCCACCCGCTCTACCCGCAGGGAACCATCAGTTAGCAGCAACGGCGGCCTCTCCCCCCGGAGCGGCCGCACAGCAACTCACGGGCAGGCCACCCCGCCGCCGCCGCCAGCCCCGCCCGGCCAGAGGGTCTCGGTCGGCGCCCGTTTGGCGACATCACCCAGAAAAGCGGAGCGGCCGCCGGGCGCTTCCGCTTCCGGGAGTAGCCCCGCCCTCCCGGTTGCCCGGCCCCAGGCTGCCCGGCTGCCGGCTTCAGCGCCTCACTTCCGGCGGGGGCTGTTCCTCGTCTACTCTGACGCGCTTCCGGCCTCGGGAGCGGGCGGGCGGCCGGCACGTGTGGCGGCCGGTTGTAACGGCCGGGCGGGGCGGGACGGAGTTTCCTCAGCGCCTTCTCCCCGCGGCCCGGCTCGCCCCTCGGCCCCGCCATGGGCCTCACCCGGCAGTACCTGCGGTACGGGCCGGCCGCGCTCTTCGGGCTGGTGGCCAGCGCCAGGGGCAACGCGGCCTTCGTGGCGCTGCGCGGCGAGCGGGGCCGCTGCGTGGCCGTGCCGGCCTGCGAGCACGTCTTCGTGTGGGACACGCGAAAAGGAGAGAAGGTGAGAGCGGGGCCCTCCCCGCCTCGAGGTTTGCTTGCGGTGCGAGGCTGCGGCTGGGGCTGCGCCCTGGCTGAATCTCGCTGTTGATCCTTTGAGATTTGCCTTTGGTGCCTCAGTTAGGGGAGAGCGATTGCTGCCACAGTGACGGGAAAGCTGTTCCCTCTTTGCCTGGCGGCCAGCAGCAGCACCGTGTGAAAGTTCTGGGCTGAAGCAGGGGTGTCGTGGAGTTTGTGTTTCGGCTGTGGAAGTGGGCTTCCCATGTGAAAGTTACATCCCATAGGGGTTTTGTGAGCTGTAGCTTTAAGGACTTTGCCACATGTGTCCTCCCGTGGGATTCTGAAATGGTTGTAAGGACTGCTGTCCACTGCACACTGAGTTCAGAATTTGCCCCTAGAGCGGTGACTGCGGCCTTGTTGTTTTGTAGATGTTTGTATCATTCTCAAGTTCTTCTGCAGTCTGTGGAAAAGCAGCTCTGCCCTGACACAGGCCAAGCAAGAGAGGATGGGTCAGGAGGAAGCTTTCAGACTTTACTCTCAAGCAGTGTTCCTTGTTCTCTGGCACTTAAAATGCAGGGGCAGAAATTTGGGTTTCTGAGTTCCAGGCCTCATTCTGCACCAGTTTCTTGTTTGATTATGAGAAATTACTTCCCTTCTAGTTGCTGTCTGCCTTGCAAAATGGGGCTAATGACACTGTCTTCGGTGCAGGAAGCTGAAAAACGAACTTCTAAAGTGGTAGAAGTGCTCTTTTGGTAGTTCAGTAGAAGAGCAGAGTGGTTTTTTTCTGCTGTGTAGTACCTGGCTCTGACGTGCTATTTATCAACATTATACATGTTTTGTCTCCTAAAAATTGCAGGTTCTTATCCTTAAGGGTCTCAAGCAGGAGGTCAGTTGCCTCTGCCCATCTCCAGACGGGCTGCACTTGGCTGTTGGGTATGAAGATGGATCAATCCGTGTCTTCAGCCTCCTAAGTGGAGAAGCGAATATCACTTTCAATGGACACAAGGCCGCAGTTACAGCCTTGCAGTATGACCATCTGGGTGGCCGGCTGGTATCTGGCTCAAAGGTGAGGGTTGCACATCTGGAGGACAGCCACAGATGCTCTGTGGAGAAGGCTGACCTGCACGAAAATGTTTGGTATTCTAAGTGGGTTATGCTGCCTCTGCCTACAGCCAGAGGATGGCAGTGAGAGGAGTTAGGGATGCAAGACAGCGATGGAGTTGGGGGCCCAGGGTTGGGAGAACAGTGGGGACTGCAGGGCAGGAGTGGGCTGCTAGAAGAGCTGTTAAAGGTGAAGAAGCTTGTGAGGTCAGGAATAGCAAAAGGCAGGGCAGAGGTGCATCTCTTGGTCTGAATGCACCTCAGGGGAAGGAATGTCACTTGCATTAATCATCCCTAACGTTCGAATTCAGAGTGAGAAGGCTTGCTCTTAGGTAACCTTTTCTGTCTCATAGCAAAGGTAGACATTTTGTAGATACAAATGCTAGTCCCTTGGAGACACTCTATCTGTTCCAGGATACAGATGTCATTGTGTGGGATGTCATCAATGAGAGCGGGCTGTACCGGCTGAGAGGACACAAGGACGCTGTCACTCAAGTCCTTTTCTTGAAGGAGAAGAATCTGTTGGTCACCAGGTGAGCCAAGCTAAGTGCAGTGGTTGATCAGGAAAGCAGCCATGGTTCTACTTGCAATTTAGACATCCTAGGTGCTACAGCCATTTGTATTTTCCTTCTCGACTCATGGTATCTCAGACCCGCCAGCATCTTAGAATGTGATTTTGTCATGTCTGCGTATTCGAAAAGTCCAGTGCCTGAATCGAAATGTGTTAAGCGGAACTGAAATGGCTATCCTGAAAAATAGTGTTTGGAAAAGGGTTTAACATGCTGGTAAATATAGCAACTTTGAATTATTGTAACAAGGAATAGCGATAAGATTTTCATTATGTATGTAGCCATTTTGGCATCTTGAAGAATTAAGCAGACTTACATTCTGTGTGTGTAATTCACACAGCAATGTGACAGAAAAATTGCTTCCTAGTAGCCTATAACTGTAGGTATTAATTAAAAGATGATAGGCTTTTTGAGTTGTTTTTTAGTTATTCAACATGAGCTGCTAGCTCGTGGTTTGTGGGTTTTTTTTTGTTTTTTTTGTTGTTGCTTCAACTGGAAAAAGTAGTATTTTGTTGGTTTGGAAGATGATGCCTGTTTGCAATTTCAAGTCTTTGCAGGTCAACTTTAGATATGCTTCTTAATTCTCTCAGTAGCTATATTGAGGTAAAGAATCATTTTTTTTTTTTTTTTTTTTTGGTAATTAGCAGAGTAGAGATGTTATCATATTTTTCTGGAGATGCAAAGTTTCGCTTCTTATTTTAGATTGTTTTTTTGCCCAAGCAGTTAACTGCAGTCCTTTGTGTATAGAATTTTTTGTGATATTTTCATATCTCCAATTTACAAGTACTGTTGGATCCTGTGTAAATAAAACAGATGGATTAACAACAAATATCAGTTGTAATAAGAATTGTTTGCCCTGAGGGAGCTTAGAATGGAACAACAAGTTTTATATTTTGATTTAGTTGAAACTTATTGAGGAAAATAGTCTCTTACAAAGTTACCAAAAATAAAAAAAGTATTAATTGTCATAGGGTGTACTGAAAGAATCTGTATAAATGTTCAAATTACTTTTCTCAGGTGCTTTTGTAGCATTGGGGTAACATAATATAGTCAGAAACCTGTTTTCAGGGAGGTCTAATCCTATGGGGGCTTAGAAGGACTGAAACAACTGTAATTCTCCATTAGGAGGAGCAGCTCCAAATGACTGCTCAAAATGAAAGCAGCTGCTTTTCTTGTCGCCTGGTCAATGCACAGGCATGGCACCTGTTGAGAAGGTGGAGAGGGGTTTTAGAGGCAGTTTTAGAATTGATCAGCACTTTGCGCTTATTGTTCTTACCCTAAATAAGTGAGAAAGGAGGCCGTGTGGTGCTGGGGCTTGCAGCTGAATCCAGAGGAGGAAGCGGTTTTCAATGACTTGCTAGAGAACCTTTTTGCAGCACCTTTGTCCTTGAATAGCTTGTGAAATTCAGTGTCTGAGCAGCTGGTCTGTGATATGTTGTGGTATGTTTTAGATTTTTTGGTATTTCTACCACTTTTCTAAGCACATGATCTCTGCCAGTCTTTCCTCATGTCTTGAGTTTTTCTTTATTCCAGCGGCAAAGACACATTGGTGAAATGGTGGGATCTGGACACTCAGCACTGCTTCAAAACTCTAGTTGGACACCGTACTGAGGTAAAGAGGATGTGTGGGGAGCTGTTGGGGTGGAGGGACTTCGGATTGCGTGTCATGGCCCACTTGATGTGTTTCCTGCTCGCAGGAATTGTAAACTGGCACTGTGATATACTTTGCTTGTCGTTAGGCTTTAGAGATGAACGAATGAGAAACTTCCAAACTTTCCAGGAGCTGTCATCAACATGCAGTGGGTGACAATTCCAATACAGATGTCCCTGGAGGAGGTCCCAGCTAGATCTGGTCTCTTCTTGGTTGCCATTTAAATAAATTAATTAAAGATGTTCTGGTGCTGTTATGATAGTTAAAGGAGCCGTAAGCGAATTCCTCACATTGTGCCCTGGACAGGTTTGGGGGATGGCTTTGATATCCGAAGAGAAGCGTCTCATCACTGGGAGTGCTGACAGTGAGCTGAGGGTGTGGGATATTGCTTACATCCAGGAGGTAAGATATTCCCTCTGTAATTCCTCACAGTCTTGTCCAGCTGCTTGTCTTTGGACTAAGATGGGTCTGGAACGTGTTAAATCTGATTGATGTTCTGGGAAGCAGAGCCAAAGCAATGCCTTTGCTGTCTGTGGGTTCCAGAAGCTTCTCTAGGGATAGACTTTCTTGTTTTCTGTGTTTTGAGCTTTCAAGTGAAGCTGCGAGCACTTCCTGAACAAGGTTTCCAGAGTGTGTTAGATCTTCCTGTCCTCTGGCTAGAGAAGACAGTCTTGTGGGTGGATGATAAGCGGGGGAGGACATGGAGTATTTGGTGCCTACAGGCATGCTGTAGGCCACTCCTTTGTTTCAGTGTACACTAGCCACTTGTTCTTCCAGGGAAGTGAAGTGTGAGACAGGAACCAGAACACCACAGCTCTTGTGGTTTAAGGTATTCCTTATGTTTTTTTTGTGCATGAATAGGTAAAAGACCCTGATGAGCCAGAATCCAAGAAAAGCAAAGGATCTTCATCTGGAGCAGAAGAAAATGCTGAAGAGGATGAGACTCTAGAGTTGGATGAGCGTCCTGAGGAAGTAAGCTTAGTTTTCCGTGCTGTCTGTGGAATGGTGTATCTAACCCCATTTGCATGGTGCTGCTTGCAGAGCCAGCAGGAGTTTGAGAGTAACTCACACGTTGCTCTTCTGTATTTGGTTTATACCCCGAGTGTCATATTCAGCCTGCTAGGGAAAATGTGGTAATTCTTGTCTTGCTTCATAACATCTTCCTCAGCAGCAGTTGCTGCCACATCTACCTGCAGAACATCAGCAGAAGTATGTGTGCCAAAACACAGACACATGTTATTGTTCACTGAAAGCTTTTTCTTTGACTTCTGTTTGGGGGGAACTAGCCAGTGTTTAAAAGTTCCAACAGTGCTAACAGAGCTCTTTCATTGAAAACACTGGAATAAAATAGTTACTAGCTTATTGGCAGCTGCTGGGTTCAGTGCTGATGCCCAGCTTTGCAGGTCAGTAGCAGAAGCTGAGAGATCGGAGTAACCGTAATGAAATAACAGTGTGAGATTCGATTGAGGAAAGCTGTTCCCACTTGTGCTGCTGGTGGAGACTTCACCAAATCTGTCTTTCCAGTAGAACTTTCGGGGGGGGTCCTCAGATTTCAGACTACTTGTAGATACCTGACCTTGTTAAATACTTTTTCCAACTTCTTCTTTCTCTCCCTTCAACCACTCTTAAACTTAAGAGTCTCTGTTCTCACCTTCTCTGCCTCTTATGACAGAGGAACTGAGCTCTGCTGCCTTTGGAGCATAAAGATTCAGCTCTGTTTCTTAAATGGCTATGGTTTGCTGATAAAGTTAAGTTGTTCTTCCACTGAGACTGTCAATGATTATTTTCATCTAAAATGCAACAAAACATAGTGAGATAAGCCTGTAGCTCACACAAATGCTTGTTTTGTCCCTAGATTATCCTTGCTAGCTGTTGTACGAGGACCCTGTAGGTTCATTTCCCCCTCTTCTCCTCTTGACTTCCCTTGCCAGTAGGTTTCTGAGTTTGCTTGAGAAGATCACTTGATCTTTCAGGCTAAAGTTTTTCTCCTTCTTTCCCCTATAGCGCCTTGTAAAGTGCAGCAAAGTTGGATCCATCATGCGGGAAGGGAGAGACCGAATAGTTACTCTTGCCACAGACAGAACGGGCAAGATTTTGGCCTGCCATGTAAGTAATGGGGGGGTTTTGCTATCGAGGTGTAGAGGAGGCTGTTAGAGACCTTAGGTAGTTTCTGTAAAGGCCAGACAGGGCTTCGTGTGCCTTAGACTTTGTTTGCTCTGTCTGTAGGGAGCAGATGCTGTTCTGGAAGTGTTCTCTGTCCTTTCTGAAGAGGAAGTCCAAAAGAAATTGGAAAAGAAGATGAAGAAAGCAAAGAAAAAAGCCAAGTAAGCAGTCTTCTGGATGTATTTGGCTGCTGTCTGTGTCCAGAGAACTGTTAGAAAAGCCCTTCAGCAGCATGACACAGTGGTTGAACTCCAAGCTACTGGTCATTGTGTCTGCGCTAGCTGTTGTATTTTGGGGTCACTGTTCCTGTGCATCCTTGGTGCTTGTCTGAGCAATGCTGCTCCCAAGGACTGAGGAAATACCCTTTCTTTCTGAGTCTTTGCCCTGCAAAAAAAGCTAATGTATGCAAAGGAATGGACATCCAATGGGTTTTTCGGAGCTGCTCACTTATACCTGATGTTCATGTTTACACTGCTTGGTGCATCAAATAAAGCCCTTGATAGGACATACAGGAATGAGAGTTTCATCTGAGAAGTCAGAGTGACTCTGATGCCTCATCTCCTGTTTTACAGCAGGCAGAGAGCTTTATTAATGTTTACTTCATGTTAAGTGTCTCTCTGGGTATCCTGGCACTTAACAGGTGCTTCACAACAGCCCTTAGGGAGAGGTCTGGCTCCAGGGTAGAAACTGATGCACAGGGCATGTAAATCTGGAGATGCATTCTGGTGATGGCTGAGGACTTTCGGTGAGTGGTAGGAGATGAGCAGAAGCCGATTTCCCACTCAAACACAGCTTTCTGTTGTCTGTTTTGTATCCATCTTTCTAACGTGCCTTGTTCAAGTGCTTTGGCTCTGGAGGAGGTTGTCTTTTTTAGGACAGTTTGTCTAGTGGTCTGCGTACAGGCATGAACTTCACTGTCTCACCCTGTTCTTAAATGTAGTTAGCACTACTGGATAAGAGGGCGGTTGTTTTCAGCAGGCTAAGTGGTTTTCTTATGTTACGCTCTGTCCCTGTGTTAGTTTGTTTTGGCTGTGCTGGGTTATTCGACTGTCCCCCATTATCTGGCATTTCTAGACAGAACTCTGAAGAGGAGCCTGAAAGGAGTGTGGAGCTGAGCCTGCAGGATGAGATTCAGCGGGTCACTAACATCAAAGCTTCTTCTAAAATCAAGTGAGTGGAAAGCCTGTTGTAGAGGCTGAGCTGTGATTATTCGGCCCTGGGAGAACTCTATGCAGCTCAGTAGAGGGAGAGATGGAAGAAGTTTCCCCTTCGACATCTCTTCTGCTTGGAGCTGGGGAGGAGCCTACCATGGTCTCCAGTCCATTCACAACTCTTCCACAAGTGGTCACCTCTGTGTACACCTCTGTGGCTTAGTATGCACTTGGTTGTGGCATGCCTCTGTCTATATTCCTTTTTCTGAGTTGTTCTTGATACTTGATCCCTCCTGCATTTTGTCTCACTGCCCCTGTGTACAGCTCTGATTTTGTCTAATCAAACAGGTCATTTGACTTGATTCTCTCTCCAAAAGGAGAGCTGAAGATTGTACTGCTGCTCCAGAACAACATCATCGAGTCATACAACCTGGACCTGTCAGCACAAGTCCCTCAGGCTGTCCGTGCATCCAAGATAACCATTGGAGGCCACCGCAGTGATGTCAGGACATTGGCTTTTAGCTCTGACAACATTGCCATTCTCTCAGCAGCTGCAGAGTCTGTAAAGATTTGGAACAGGTACACAGCCCTGTTGTATCAGTCACCTCTGCCCTATGTGTGTCGGTCTGCCAGAACTCAGGGATGCTGTTCAGAGAGGCAGTGATAAGGAGGAGGGGATGATGGAGAAATATAAGATAGTGAATGAAATAAAGGAAGTAAATAGAAAACTGTTTGACTTTCCTTGTTAGGGAAACTGAGAAGCTATTGGGCTAAAACTGCATAATTAACTCATGGAGTCTGATGCTGTAAAGCAACACTGAGGCTAAGTTTAATGGCAGGTATGGAAAGACAAATCTCTAAACACAGAGGTGATACACAGCAGTCCAGTATGGGCTGTACTTTGGTGGTTTGTTTTTTTTTCTTTTTTTCCCTTTTTAATAAGAGGTACTAACTGTTCGCCTAAACTAGCTACCGCCTGTTCTTTAGAGAATGTGGGTTTCTTGGCATCTTATCTGAAGGATCTAGTACTAGACTGAGTAGGCTGCAGTTTTGATCTAGAGTCTTGCCCCAGTGTTTCCTGAGTGGTGCTGATTTCAAGTTGTTTCCTTTTGAGTGTGCTATCTTACACCCCTCTCTCCTCTCCTGAGTGACAGGAATTGCTGTTGGAGAAAGGAGCTCTGTCCTTGCTCATGAGAGCAATAAGTCATGATGGCGAACTATGTAATGGCATGTTTTTATGGAAAATGTTCTTAGCAGTAATGCCGGATAGCATTTGGGTCATAGGATGGCAGTGGTGTATCTTCTGGCCCCAGCTGAAAAGACAGCTCTGGGCAGAGGCTGCTTTGGAGTGTGTCTCACTTAGTGGGGCAGATTTGGGGTGTGATAAGAAGTTTTGGGCTCTGCCTTTGTCCACAGATCGACCTTGCAGTGCATCCGCACAATGGACTGTGAGTACGCACTCTGCTCGCTCTTTGTCCCAGGAGATCGGCAGGTCATCGTTGGCACCAAGGTAAATAGTGTCCCTTCTGCGCTCCAGACTGCCCGGGTCTGGAAATGTTCTGAAAATGGCATTGAGGCAGCCTTAGGAAAATGCATTGTGTCTCCTGATCTGGTGCACTGTGTTTTGGGTGTAAAAACCTCTCTGATGGTCGGGTTCTGCTCTGTTCCTAGACTCTATATAGCTCCTATGGGTTAAGCTGGACAGCTGGGGAGAGCTTTGGGAAGTCCTTGATGGAGAATAGGACTTTGGCCATCTGTATGTAACAGCCATCTAATGAAGCTGGCTGTTCAGGAGATGGGTGGCCGGGGGTCCTGTCCTGCTAGGAGCTATTGTGTGTTGTGAAGGTGGAGGGGCTGATTTGTCCTCTGTGATGTGTCTCTCTCCACAGACAGGGAAGCTGCAGCTGTATGACCTGGCTTCTGGGAGTCTGATGGAGACCCTTAATGCTCATGATGGGGCAGTGTGGTCCATCGCTCTTTCACCAGACCAGGTAACTCAGCCACCATTCTAAGCATCATCTGTTGCACATCGTTTCCTGTAGCTTCTTCCTATAATGCTGGGTTTGCACTACTGATGGGGAGCATGGGAACCCCTCATCCTGGGAGGTGGAGGATGCAGCCGGTAGCATCCAAGAACTTTTAACTGTGGATGCAGGCACAGCTTGATGAATAATCTCTCTAGTTGTGTGGCATATGGCAATGAGTCTTTGGGCTGAGTGGGGCCATCCTCATCACCTCCTCTGGCTTCTGCATGATTGAGAACACTTGGCAGCAGTACATACCTTGTGGATGTGTTCCAGCTGTGGAGAGCTTCAGCCCCTTGTAACCTGCTGCAGTGGCTGATTATCCTCCTTGTTAAACTTGCTGTTTGTCTGCTGGATTAAAGATCTCATTAACATAGTGATGTTTTTCCTTTGTGTTGCACTCTTCTTGAGTGACCAAATCAGCCTCCCAATCTATCTCATGGTCATTAAGCTGAACTTCTCTTGTCCCTGCAAGATATGTTTCCCAGGCTCTTAACTGTACTTTTTTAGTCTTTTTTTTGCTGGTGGCCCCAGGATCTGGGTGCACTGTGTGACAAGAATTATACCAGTGCCAGATGCACCAGTGCCTTTTGAATCCATCCAAGGACTTAATTAGCTCTTTTGGTGATAGCTCTGCAGTGAGAATGTGTATTCAGATAATAATCCACTGTGTCCCTCAAAGGCCGTTTTGGGGCACTGCTTCACAGAAGATCCTTGCTTCCTAATGTATAAGTTAATGTTTTGGTTCTGTCTGGGCATTCTTTTTCAGATAGATTGAATAGCTCTGACATTATATAGATAGTATTTAATTGGTTATTTTTCTAGTAATCCATAAAATCAGTAAGCAGCATAGTGTCAATTTATTAAGTATTTCTCATTTAAAATTAAGCTTTGAAACCTCTTAGTTGGTCTTCAATCCATGGCATATGTGCTCTATTGAACTAGTTTTGTAATGAAATATTATCCTAGTAATATTATCCTAGTTTTGTCATGTAAATGTGACATGAGATCAAGAGGCATGCCTTGCATGAGCAACACCATTACTGTTATCACCTACAGCTTTAATCTTAAGGAAGAGGATAATCCCCACCAAATTAATTTTCCATAAGCTCTCTTCTCCATACTCAGTGTACTTTCTTTGTTTGATGGAAACTGCAATTACCTGTTACTTCTGTTGACCGTGTTCACAGTTACCAGGCCTGCCTATTTACTCTGTCTGAATTATGGTGTTACATGAGTTTCTTTCTGGATCTCCCTCAGTATTTCCTAAGTTGCTGAGAATGGACATTGACAGTTCTGAGAGTGCCTTACTCTGCTCCATAGAAGTCTTGGATTGGGGGGATCCGAACCATTGATTTATAAATGTCTGACATAAGTAGCTGTTTTTTGACAGCCTTGTGAGTTTTTGGAGCAGTTTTTCATCGCCATCTTTAATGCAATTATGGTACATGTTTTTTTCCCTGAGCACAACAGATGAGAAATGTTTAGTGAACCCAAGTTTACTGAGCATTGTTGTTTAATAGTTCTTATACTTTCCTCTAGAAATGGGTCAGTACTACTGAAAATTTTTTTTTTTTTTAAAATGTTCCCATTTTACATGCACATACTCTATTTGGCCTAACCACCCTGACTGTAGAAATCTGTTTGTGTCTCTTACTCTTTGTATCAGTTTTCCTTCGTTACCCCAGTTCAGGTTCATACTGGTTTCTATCAATTTCCACTTTCTTCTGTTTGTTGTGTATGTTTCTTATTTTTCTTACATGGTCATGTTGTGCTAGAAGCTGGAGTGGTTTTTAGTGGAATCGGAACCATAGCAAGTAATAACCTGCCTGAGATTCATTCACCCTACAGATTAAAACATATGGGACAGATTTTACCCTTGTTCTTAACGTAAAAGGGATAATGTTGAGCTGTTCTTCCTGTAGAAGGCTGTGCTTGTGGAGTGGTGGTAAGGTGTGTGTGATCCGGTAACAGTGAGAGTGTCAACTTGCCCACAAAACACAAGCAGATCATTACCTACAGCTGAGATGACTTCTTCCAGTCCCAAAGTTTCAGCCCATGTCTCGATTTACGTCTGGAGTCTTTGTCTTAGACCGCCTTGCCAGAGCTTTTGAAATTGTTGTTGCTCAGCCAATGGGTAATGTATACTCCAACCAGAGCAAGTGCTCCTGATGGTGTCCACTTAATCATTAATACTGTAGGAATGTGGGACATTTCAAAAACCTCCTTGTGTGTTGACAATTTCTTGCTGTAGAATTTCTCTGGGTTGTAGTGAAACTGGTTTCGCAATAATTTTTTGTTTTCCCCTGCAGCGTGGCTTTGTGACAGGAGGTGCTGATAAATGTGTCAAGTTCTGGGAGTTTGAGCTTGTGAAGGATGAGAGCAGTGTTCAGAAAAGGTGAGAAAATAAACCTTTCTAGACTACATTCAGTTGTGGCATCCACTGTCACTGATAGATGCTTTGGCCTTTGCTGTGCACTGTAAGAAGTGCCCATGACACGTACGTGGAACACATGGAGAAGAGTGTGAGCTCTGTGCTGTTTTATGAAGGTCTGAGCTTAGCTGGGGAAGGGCATTTGCCGCATTCTGATCCCTTGCTTGTGTGTGAGTTTAGCTTCTCATCACAGGATGGGCCTCCAGATTGTTAAGCAGTAATTTAGCAGTGAAGTTTGTCAGCCTGCAGTGTTGTGCTTATTTCTGGTCCTGTCTTGTTCAAGTCTTAATAAGGAATGAGATGCTGCGTATTACAATTAACTTGCTTTTCCTGGGTGCAGTGTGGGAGTTGTATTCATACCTCTTCCCAACTTGTTTGTTCGGGATAACAAGAAGTTATCTTTTTGTTGCCAGGCTCTCCATGAAACATGTGCGCATTTTGCAGCTGGATGAAGATGTTCTCTGTGTGCGGTACAGCCCCAACCAGAAACTGCTAGCTGTCTCCTTACTGGATTGCACTGTGAAGGTTTTCTACATTGACACACTCAAGGTGCATGACCAAACGGGCTGTGAGGCTGTGTAGGCAGTGATGTAATTGTAGCCTGAAAGACCAGGAATACATGGGGAAAGTGTCTATTTATTGCGGGATGCTAGTAAGAATCAAAGAGAGACCGTGCATCCCACTTCAGGTGCCTGTTTGCTAGCAAACCTGACAGAACCATAGCTGGCCCACACTGGGAAGAAGATCCATTTTTCATCTGGGAAGTGCAGGCGTCAAGGTTCGCTCTAAACCTTGTGGGCGTGGTGGTACTCCAGAGCTGCGAGGCACTGTAAGGGTGTGTCGCACATGGCATTAAATAGGGCATAGCAGAGGCAAAGCCTGGGGCAGGAGAATCTTCCTTGTGAGCAGTGTGCGGTGGTTTTGTGAGTTATGTATTAGCACATGAATGTTAGGGAATGACACGAGACAGACCAGCGCTGGGAGATAGGCAAAGAGAAACAGAGATGATAAACACCAGAGTTAGCTCAGCTTGCTTGGGTACTTTGACCCTCCTCTCAGTTCTGCCATCATGGCCCCGCTGCTAACAGTGTTCAGGGTAAAAGTGAAAGTGGGGCAGGGCTAAAAAGACAATTCCTGAGGCAGAGCAGAACTTGCCTGGAGCTTGAGATGTTTGCACATTTTACCCAGCATGTCTGACTGAGATACCTTTCTTCTGTTTCAGTTTTTCCTTTCTCTGTATGGACACAAGCTGCCAGTGCTGTGTATGGACATCTCCTATGTAAGTATCATTAGGGCTGTGTATTAGGCAGGACTGTGGTGATATAGATGACTGCGAGTACCTCTGTTGGCAGCAAGGCCTCTAAGATAATGCTTTCTTGTCACCTCCTTGCTCCCAATTTAGCAGTTTCTTGATGGGACAGAGTAAGCCCCTCCTTATCCCGCAGTCCTGTGCTCACTGGGAGGGGTCACGGAGTAGCTATCGTGACAGAACTGACCAGGGTATTTTGTGAGTGAGTGGAAATCAAAAAGCTGTGGTGGTTCCCTGCACTCATCTTAAGAGGTACAGCCTTCTCTCTGCTAAAGTTACTGTGCGAGAGGAACCTGAATTCTTTGTTAGTGGGAGTAGAGAGCAGGTTCTGAGGTGGAGCAGCCTCTTCATGACTGTTTGCTCTTGAGCTACATCTTGCTCTGGGGTATCCTTGGAATGAGGCTCACTGGAAGCCAAAAATATCAAGATACAGCTAAGGTCTTAAATGCCTGCAGAGGCTCAGAAAAGAGCCAGGGTGTTGTCAGTGGGCTGTGCCATGACCACAAGCATGAGCCACCCTGGTGAGAGGAGGTGGAGGAATCGGGAGGGCATATTTCAGGAGCCAGGTGTCTGCATACCCACTACTGCTTAGTCACTGGTTCAGCAGCAGTTCCTCATGGCGCTGCCAGCCAGCTACGCATACCCTACTCTCTCTTTGTTGCCTTGTAGGATGGGACACTAATTGCGACCGGCTCTGCTGACAGGAATGTGAAGATTTGGGGCTTGGATTTTGGGGACTGTCACCGGTCTCTCTTTGCCCACAATGACAGGTCAGTCAAATCCTACAGCATCTCTGGGCTATCTTATGTCCAAGGTGTTGTCATCCAGCAATAATCTTTTTGTCCAGCATAGAGTGGGGGGAGGTCTGCAGTGTTCGCCAGGTGGGTGAATTTGAGCCTTTTTTCCTTCCAGTGTGATGTATCTGCAGTTTGTGGCGAAGTCCCATCTCTTCTTCACAGCTGGGAAGGACAGCAAGATTAAGCAGTGGGATGCAGATAAATTTGAGCACATCCAGACACTGGAGGTAGGAAGTTTTGGAGACTGTTGGAAGTAAGCATTATCCCTGCATGAGCAGTGCTTCCCTTGGGGGCTAGGAGCTGGGTGGTCTTCATGTCTTACCTCTTCTGTCTGCCATGCAGGGGCATCACCAGGAGGTGTGGTGTTTGGCAATCAGTCCCAATGGAGACTATGTGGTGTCGGCATCCCATGACAAGTCCCTGCGCCTCTGGGAAAGGACGAGGGAGCCACTTGTTTTGGAAGAGGAGAGGGAGATGGTGAGAGTTGCATCCTTCCTGCCAAAGACAACTTCCAGACCTGTTTTCTCCCCAGAAGGCAGATTCCTCATTTTTCACTGTGGAAGAGTCTGGCTCCACACTTGGCAGACTTGCTCATTACTAACCACAGCCTGGTGTTGAGGTGCCCAGGGTTGACTGGCATCTTTTGCGTGATGAGACTGTTGCCCTGAGCTGTCTGGAGACAGCACAGCAGGTGTTGCAGACGCTTACCTGTCTGTACTGTGTTGCAGATGCCCAGCTGGCTTGATACCTGCTTTGCTTCCCTATTGCTTCCCAGACTTTCTTCTATAGCTGTGGTTTTCTAAAGGTCTGTTGGCTACAGGCTTCGACCTTCTCTTAATCTCTTGTGCTCCTTTCAACTCGAGTGTGCTTTGGAGGTAGTTCAGCAGGTGGCTGTTGTGGAGTGATGGAGAGCACTGCTGTTGTTAAATGCAGTTTGTCTTGGTTTCCCCTTTACCGAACGGGAGAGGTCCATTCTATCTCAGTAGCAGGCCCCAGAGCTCAGGGATGCTGATAGAAGTCCCTTCTACTCCATTTGAGCACGTGTTGTGAGGAATCATAGACTCACAGAAGGACTTCAATAGGAAGGAAGCTCTGGGGGCCTCTTGTCCAACCCCTTGCTCACTGCAGGATAACCTTAAAGTTGTATCAGACAGCTCAGAAACGTCTTGATACATGAACATCTCCAAGGAAGGAAATTTTCCAGGCTAAGCACCTGTTCCAGTGCTGAACCACCCTTGGGGTTGGCGGATGCATTTGTTTCACATATCCAATTGGAAAATCCCTTGGAACAATTTGTAACTCTTGTCTTTTTTACTATATCCTTCAGAGGAGTCTGGCTCAGTCTCCCTTTCTTAAAGCAGTTCTCAAACCACAGCGGGGTAAGGATGTAGAAATTTGCAGAAATTTGCAGTGGATGAGAAACCTGCAATAAATGTGTTGGGGTTTGGTGGGGTTTTTTTGTTTTGTTTTGGCTTTTTTTGTTGTTTTGTTTTGGTTTTGGGGTTGTTTTTTTTGTGTCCCAGCCTGTTTACAGAGAGCTGAGGTGACCCATAAGCATGATCTTGATGCCCAGTAGTTGGTGTGCTAGGAATGATGCTGGTAAAAGGAGAGAAACCACTCCTTTTCCAGATGCCAGAAGAGTGTGTTTTGGGTAAAATTTGAGTAATAAGGTGGGCGTGAATATACCAGTAGTGAATTACACACTGATGGGGCCCTATTCATGTGAGAGATCCAAGACAGGAGGCTCTTTCCTCTTGTAGGCTAGGACAGTCCTGGAACTTTTCTAGGCTTATTCTCTGCTGTGTGCCAGGTGGAAGGTCTGGTGCCAAATTGCTGTTGTTTCTGTCTAAGCTTGGTGGGTTGTCTAAGGGTTTGTTGTGGTTTAACCCCAGTCAGCAGCAAAGCACCACACAGCTGCTCGCTCACCCTCACCGCCCTCGGTGGGATGGGGAGAGAATCAGGAAAAAAAAAGTAGAACCCGTGGGTTGAGATAAAGGCAGTTTAATAGGACAGCAGAGGAAGAGAAAATAATAATGGTGATGATGATAATGATAACAGAATATACAAAACAAGTGATGCACAATGCGATTGCTCACCACCCGCTGGCCGATGCCCAGCCCGTCCCCGAGCAGCGATCGCTGCCCCCCCGGCCAAGTTCCCCCAGTTTCTATATTGAGCGTGACGCCATATGGTATGGAGTAGCCCTTTGGCCAGTTCGTCAGGGTCAGCTGTCCTGGCTGTGTCCCCTCCCAGCTTCTTGTGCCCCTGGCAGAGCATGGGAAGCTGAAAAGTCCTTGAGTCATGTCAGCACTAATTAGCAACAACTAAAAACACCAGTGTGTTATCGACATTATTCTCATACCAAATCCAAAACACAGCACTATAGCAGCTACTAGGAAGAAAATTAACTCTATCCCAGCTGAAACCCGGACAGGGCTGTTCTTGTATTCAGAGCAGAGACCTTGATTTCTTTCTGTCTGGGAGATTCCAGAGTTCTCCGTAGGGTTGGGACCAGGGACAAGTGGGCATTTTGCACTGGTGTTGTTGATCTCTGCTAATTCATCCTGGTTTTGCAATGGGCTGCATGAAGTTGCAGGCTCCCTTGCTCAACCAATCCTTAAGGGACTTGTACCCTTGCTTGCTATCTGCTCACCTGTGTAACTATGTTGTGTTCTTATCCACTGTAGCAACGAGAAGCTGAATACGAAGAGAGCGTGGCAAAGGAAGAGCAGCCTGTGGTGAGTTCCACCATTTGAGTGTATGTCAAGTCTGTACAGAGTCTGGAATAAGTATTTCTTTAAGAGGTATAGAAGAGGTGTCAGAGAGGACTGGTAATTTTCTTGCTTTGAGGAGGTGCAGGGAGAAAAGTGCTGCTGAAGCTGTGGTTGCCCCGTGGTGCAGCTGACCGGTACTTCCTACAGACAGCTTCAGGAAAGCATGTGGAGCTGGCCAAACTGCTACACAGTAGCTGTGGACGCTGAAGCCTTACTGTGCTGTTGCCCATCCTATCTCCCCAGTTCACATACACACCAGCTCTGTACCAAGGCTGGTCTACTTTCTGACAGCTGCTTCCAGGTCCAAGTAGTGCAGGATGGGTGAGGAAGCCTGATTCCTCTTGCTCAGATGCTTGGGTTTTGTTGCTGATTGTTTTGACACCGATTGGATTACTCGGTCTCTGTGGTAGAACAAGAGGTTTGTTTACCTTCCTTCCAGAGCTCAGTGTTAGCATGGTGCCTCTGTTCCTGAGGAAGAGCTGTGCACTTGGGAAATCCCATATTTCCCCAGATAAAGGACCTGTGTAGGGAATGGGGCTGATGTGTGGGTTTTTTTTAGCATGGAGTGTGATAGGATGCAGGGCACACCTACGTGTATCAGTTGCTGAAGGAGGAAGCTGCAAAGTCTGTATTTTGTAGGTGGCTGGAGAGACGCAAGGAGAGACGGGGCTGGCAGGAAAGAAGACTATTGAAACCATCAAAGCGGTAAGATTGTGTGGGTCCCCCAGCATTGCTTTGTGCCTTATCAGTCTCAAGGAGGGCCGCTGTCACAGGGTTGGAGCATCAGTTTGAAGAGAAGTCACCTGTGCTGTTGCATAAGGGCAGAATTGCCTCTGCCTGCAAGAGCAGTCTGTCCTGCTCCATGGCCAGCAGGGAGGGGTCTGACTCTGGAGAGTTATCCACCAGGAATTATCTCCTCCCAAGATGTCTCCTGGGAGTGAGGTGTGAGGTTCTTGTAGATACTCGGGGTGCAGATTTCTCTGCCTGTCATATGTGGGACAGACAGGGCTGCTCTTGCCCTTTGGGGTTTGCAGCCCAAAGGAGCACAAGGCGTCTGGATGTTTTCTAGGCATTAGGCCTCTTCCCCAAGGGCTGCCCTGACCCATGGGCATCTGTGGCAGGTGGAAATTTATTGCAGCGCCTGAGGTGGGAAGTACACTTGGAGGGGGTGGGTGTGGGTAATTTAATGGCCACAGATTTCAACAGCCTGGTGCTCTTATAAATACAGAGAAAGTCCTTGGTCTGAGTACTCAAGATGGCCTGACCTTGTGAAGGGGTACTGCTTGCTTGTGGTGTAGTTCAATGTCAAGGCAATAACTGAAGCTGCAGCAGAGAGCACTCGGGGCAGTGGGGGGAACGTGGATGGTGTTTGGCATTTTCAGGACATGACTGATGTGCTCAGAGTGGTGGTGCAGTCTGGAGTAGATGTTACCTTTCTGAGTGAGGTGCTCCGTGTCAGCCCTCCTGCTTCCCTTTCCATTTGTCCAGTTGGACTTGAGCTTGCTTTGGCTTGTCTGGTGTCACTGATGTGCTGTTCTTGTGCTGCACAGGCTGAGCGGATCATGGAAGCTATTGAGCTGTATAGAGAAGAGATGGCAAAACTAACGGAGCACAAGGCCATATGCAAAGCTGTGGGAAAAGAGGTAAAAGACTGAGGAATGTACCAGTCCCAAGGTGTGTGGGTGTATCCTTCCAGCTCTGTAATCTGGGTGGAAAGGCTCAGCATGCAGATAAAATCAGGACAGGTGGACACAGCAAAGACTTGCTGAAATCTTTTGGAGAACAAGATGGCACTGTGCCTGGGGCATGGTTAGTGGTGTGTTCTTTCTAACAATCTTTATGTTTAAAGTCACAGTAGGATGTGAGTTTTGTCCCTGGAAGAGCACACTGCTGCAAATTCATCTCAAAGCCGCCTCTTTGCCTTCTTCTCAACACTCTTTGCTAAATAAGGGGCTGTGATATAGGTGGGGAAAGTGACATTGAAGAAGTGGAAGAAAATTCATACATGCTTGAGTTAGTCATATACATCTGAGAATGGGATTGTCTATTGGCTGCAGATGAGGCCTTCAGTGACATTCTGGGGAGGGTCGAGGTGTGGGAATTGGGCAGACACTTGATAAAAGCTTTCTTCTACTGTGCATTAAAGTTCTTTCTGGGAATGTGTATTTGTACACACACACACACACACACACACACAGGCCTCATTCTAACCTATTCTGTGTCTCCAGGTTCCCTTTCCTGTCAATCCCATCCTCCGTGCCTATGGAAATATTACAGTAAGTGGAATGCCCAGGCCACAGGCTGTGGGCCATTCTCAGTGGGAGTGGGGCTGTTTGATTTGCTGGCTGAGCTGAAGCACTGTGTTGCTGTGGGGAAGGTGGACTGCTTGGTTCAGCTTGAAATGAAATTGAGCACTTTTGCTAGTGCAAAGTGAACACAGTTTTGGATTTTTTGTGTTCGGGTTTTTTGTTTTGTTTTTTAAATATCTTGCATGTGTGCTACAAAAGTTTAACCCCATCAGGATTAAGAATAAGCCTGATGGTAGCCATGACCTCGTCAGGTACCTTATGATGAGCCAGTGGTTTACGGTATTCTCCAAGATATGGGAAAGCTACTTGAAACCTTTCCTGTGCCTAAGGGCACATCTTCCTACTGCCAGGAGGGTGCAGTTACCATGCTATAGTATACTCCAGAGGAGCTGTGCCATCTAATACCTGAGCATCCACTGGAATGGGTAACAGAATCCCCATCACTGTGCTCCCCATCACTGTGCCCCCCATCATGTGACATCGATAAGCACTTAGCCAGAGCCATTCTCTCCCTTCTGTGAAAGAAAAAAAAAGTAATACAAAAAAGTCGTAATACAAATATAAGCAATATATTAGTATGAAATAAATATAAACAATAGAAAATATTATAATATGAATATTAAATTTTTTAATTGCAAGTTGAACAGATTGAACAGGGGTGAATGAAATCCTGTGGCTTAGCAGCTACCAATTTCTTTGGAGGTGGGTGATGTTTGATTGAATCCTGCCGTACGGAGAAGGGATTTGAGCCTGTTTCCAAGGTCCTGGAAGAATGCCCAAGTGCTAGGCTGCTGGGTGAAAACACAGTGGCACATTATTATATGTCTGGTTAAATGGTGAAATGACCACAGTGAGCATTTAGGATGTCAGACCATGAACAAAAATACATTATGCATTGACAGTCTGTTACCATCTTTCTTGGGAGAGAATTCCTAGCTGTGCTCTGCATCTACCAAAGACTTTCAGCAGGCAAACAGGCGTAGCAGGTATTAAGTCTTTGGGAGATGAGTTTGTGTAGGGTTTTGTGTTTGGCTGTTTCACCAAGCTTTTTATCCAGTTTGTACAAGATTCATTGAACTGAATATGAGATAATTTAGCTGCTTGAATATAAATAAGACTTTTAACAATATTCTTTTAAGAGTGTCCTGAGAAGGCTGGGTTTATGTTTTCTGGATGGAGAACTACCCAGACTGGCAGCTGATTGAAGCTGAAGGGGTTTCCTCTTTGTTATATTCAGCTTGATCTGTCCATCTCACAAGATGTGGTTGCATGTTTTTAACTGGGTGAAATGGACCTTAAGGCACGGGGTTGCTTTGCACTGTTTCTTGATATGCAAGCTGGCGTCTTTCCTCTGTTACAGCCTTCTGCATATGTGCTAGAAGTTTTCAAGAAAGTCAAGTCGAGGTGAGTCCCAAGAGCCTTATCGCTGAGCAGGTTTGTGACTGGGCATTGGTTTTCTGGGCCCAGGACTGGCAGGGTCCTGGGATGGTCTCTTGTGCTGGGTATAGGCAGTGCTGCGGAGTCTGGAGTTACTGTTCCTGGCAGCCTGTTCTGGAACGTGCATGGAATTGGGGAATGGAAACTGTTCCTTCCGTGAGGAGTGTTGGGTGAAGCCTGTGTTATGTGTATGCACATGTATGTGAAGAGCAGCTGGAGGATGCTGAGGAGGGAAGATTGTGTGCCTGCTCCCTGTGCCAGAAGATGTCTGCTGGCCTGGGCTCTAGTCTGTGCACTGTGCTTTGTGGGCAGTCACAGACCAGCGGTGAGGAATGCTTAGCACAGCTTTTGTACCACAGCCTGCCTATACAGAAGTGTTTCTTGCTCATCTGTAGCAGTGCAGTGACTGAGACTAATGCTTCTGTCCCTTTGCTTTCTCCTCAGTGAGCTGGAAGAGTCTCTCCTGGTGCTGCCATTCTCCTATGTCCCCGACCTGCTCAGACTCTTCAATGAATACATTCAGCTGGGTTCAGAAGTTGAACTCTTGTGCCGAGCTCTCCTCTTCCTGCTCAAGTGAGTCTTTCATCTGCCCAGACAGATCTGCTAGTCTTAGTTCAGCTGCTATTGGTATCCAGAACCTGGACCTGAGGAAGCACTAGCATGGTAGTAGTAGGTCAGTAGCAGGCCTGCCGGTTTCCTGGGCCCCTCGTGCTGGTACGTGTAATGAACTCACTTTGTGCCAGCTATGTGACCAGAGAGGTACTCCTCGCTCCTGTGCTGTGAGACAGTGCTTTGGGACAGGACAGAGCTGGGGAATATACCCCATCTGCTGGAGCTGAAAAGATGACATTGCTGTGAATGAATGTTTGCAGCATGAGTGTGTGGGAAAAATTTGGCCTTTCTCATATGTCTCTGGCTGTAAAGCTCTTGGGAAGCATCCTCGGGAATAAAGATGTCATCTCTATAGAAGATAAGGAATCACTGCAGCCTGCAGTGAATGATGTGTGGGAACGGACTGATCGGATATGGAGTGTGGACATGCCCAGATGGAGTTGCTGGTTCTGGTCCCCCAAATCTCATCAGTATGAAAGATCTCGCATCAAGGTTGAAATGGCACTGTTCACAGGCCCGTGCCCTTAGAGGGTACCCCAGAGAGACCTTCCCCTTGAACCGCTGTATTTTAAAGAGGAGCTTCAGAGAAGAGCTTTTCCAGATGAATCTGCCCATGTCTGGTATATAAGGCTGGTCTGGGGAGGCCTAATTTAAGAAAAATCCTATGTCCAGAACATACAGGGGCTCAGGAGGGGAGCTGTCTGATGTTTTTAAGAACAATGCTGCAATACATCACTGTCTGCTTTGTTCCCAGGATACATTTTGGGCAGATCACAGGTAACCACATGCTGGTGACAGTGATAGAAAACTTGAAGAAAACCACCATCTCCAGAGTCAGTGAGGCCCGGGTGAGTGTTGCAGCCTTCCCTTTTCCAGGACTTGCAATAACAGGCTGGGCCAATGTCTGGCAGCACGTGTTGTCTGTGGTGTCCAGTGGGAAGGTTGGTTGGGGGTTTGAGCCCATTTTACCTTGCTCCTGTGCAAACAGGCTGCCTTTTCCCTTATGTTTTTCCTGATGTGAGACTACCCAGCAGTGATCCTGCACTCGTGCTCCCTCCTTCATCTACTCTTAGTTTTCTTTGATGTATGTATTTGTGCTGTGGCTTGCTAGTTTCTAAATATGCAGGAGGTACACAAACTCTGTTTCTCTGGGGCTTTTCTGTGGGCTACTAGTCTCTCAAATAATGCAGACTCTGCATTTTCCCAGAGGCAACTTCAGGTGCCTGCCAGCAACTTGTCTTTCAGAAAATACAGTGGATTATAGCTGCTCTTAAGAGAGAACAGTGGGAACAGAGTGCAGGACTGATTGTTCTACTCAGATGAAGTTTACATTTAAATAATGTCATTTCATTTAAATCTGTGGATTGTCTTCCTTTCATAATTTCTTAGTAGAGGGTGGGCAGTGCAGGACCCTCTGCCCCCAAAAAGCTTGAGGTGTACCGAACAGTGTGGTGCTGGTTTGTCTCTACAGGATGTGCTGGGATTCAACATGGCAGGGCTTCAGTACCTGAAGAGGGAGATTGAGGCCAAGGATGAGGTGACATTTTTCGCTGATGCTACTGATCGTTTCGAGGAGAAGAGGAGGAAGAGGAAGAAGAAAGAGAAGATGGTTCTTGCAGTGCTCTAGCATTTGCTGCCCAAGACCCAGAGCACCTGGATGGGGTCATGTAACCTCAGTGCTGGCCATGGAAGTGTTCTTGTGACTGAACATCTGTGATGATGTCCGGTGACTGGGACAAAGTCTGACCCCTCCCTGTGTGGGATAACCCCGCATATAACCCAAACTCAGAATGGTTGTCTCTGAGATGAACTCCCTAGACTGCTGCAAATGTGTGCACTTGAACTATTTCTGAGGTGACTGTCAAAGGTACATGCTTTTCCTCCAGCAGAATGCCCATCAGAAATGGTGTTGTTTTCTCCTGCAGAAGAGGTCAGCTCATTCTGGCTGTGTTTTAACTGAATGGAGTGAATCCAGCACATGGACTGCTCATGGGACCATGCCCTATCCAGGGAAAGAAGCTGGCAGGATTTTATGCGGTTTTAGCACTTGCTGGTGGTTTGTGGCAGTGCTTAGAGCCTCTGGGCAAAGCTACGTGACTTCTGCCAGAGTGTAAGAATTTGGTCTACAGCCATGCGCTTTTTAGTGGGACAGGGAAAGACATGGCTGCACTCTATTCAAGGCATATTTATATATGCTTGATGAGACAACTTTGTTCATCGACTTTTGTCCTGGTATTTCTCTAGTAAAGCCTTAACTGCCTTGCTCTGTGTGTCAGTTCTCGAAGGATTTTTTCCAAGAGAATAAAATCTGTGGGAGCAAATGCAAGGGCCTGCTGTCCGGGACTGTGCTATTCCATGCAGTTGGCAGACTGAGCATGAGAAGCGTGGGTTGTTTGCATTGTACTTGCTCCAGTTTTTAGAAATTGCGCTGAATTGTTGCAATGTTGTACTTGTCCTGTATCAGATAAAATTATTTTTTTTTCACAGTGGGGGAAGTGGGGCAGGAAAAAGGGAGCAAGTCTCTGCTGCTGTTGGTAAGTTACTAGTTTCTAGTGTATGCTTTTTTACCAGTAATCACAGTTTTGGTGGATGTAGTAGGGGCTGCTTCTGGGTACTTTGCTGACTGTAGGAGTTACAGGTCTGAAGCAGGTACTCAAAGCTGGACTTCTTTCTAACTTGAGCTTTGTATGGATTTTTGATTGCATCCCAGTTGTTACCGACGACGGTCTTTGACTTAGGTTCTCTATTATGCACCAACAGTTTAGTTTGTCAATCTTTTGGTGGCACCTCAGGTGTCATAACCACACCTCTGAGAATAACTGTTATTAGTAAATGACTTTGTCAGGGGGCTGATGGTTCACTTGCTTCTTCAGAGTCTGGGTAATTTGCAGCAGCACTTCATGCTCCAATTCCAGGAGTTGGATCTTGGACCCTTTATAGAAATGGCAGTCTTCATACAGCTCTGCCAGTTGTTTCTGGGTGCCTCTATAATTTTGTATTTGTCCAGATGTGGCTGAAACTCATAATCAAACAGCTTCACTCAAACAGGTCTCTAGTCTGTCCTGTCCCATTCCATCTTACTCTGTGCCATTCCACTTTACTCTGTTGTATTCCTTTACTCCTCCCAAAGGAGACCCTCATAAGAGGGATTACTGGAGTGGAGGGAGAGGAGGCACTGTAGGATCACGAATTGTGTTGGTAACCTCAGTTGACATCTTGTATCCATGTCAGCTGCTGCTGAAATGGGCTGACCCTTTGGGAAAAAAAAGAGTGTTACAAAGGGAGGGGTGTCTCCTCCTCCTTACACCACAGTGCACCTTCAGCAGTGATGACTGAGGAGAGAGATATCAAAACCAGGTACCAAAAGAAGAATGCTGACTCATGCCTCCGTGCCATGTGCTGTGTTTACCTTAATACCAGGGAGATAAATATTATGGAACCAAAGTAATGAGCTGCTGTTTGATCCTCTGGGAGGCCTGGGAGAAAAGCCATGGCCACAGGTGCACATGAGCTCAGGGACTGATGACAAGGATGTAGATGGTGGTACAGAAGAGTGACTTGGGATGCAGAGTCATCTCATGATGATGACGGGCATCCCCTTTGATGTATGTTAGAGGAGGTAGAATTCCTTCACCTTTGTCTGCTTCCACTGGAAGAATCCTTGGAAGGAAAGGTCTTTGAGCTGGTGAAAAGTGGTTGTCCTCTCTCCATAGGTGCTAACACAGGCTTCCCCATTGAATTTTCCCTGTGGTGCTCTGATTTGTAACACTTGTGACCAGTCTGTACCAGCAATAGCAGCTTCCCTCAGTGCTCAGAATGCACTACCAAGGGGACTGATGTAGGACTGTTGGCTGTGTCTGCAGAAAACTGAAAAGCATCGGAGCAGAAATCAGCACAGTCAGTAGCAAAATCATTCGTGTTGGAGAATCCTGGATCAAGTTTGGCACTGCTTGCGGTGTTTTCTCATCTGTGGGTCAGGCTTAAACAATGCCCACAGCTGGGTATCTGTTTTGGCACCTTCCTGAGCTGGCTTTCAGCCTTGGTTAATAGGTCAAATCTGACTCAAAGAGCTGATGGATAAATAGTCATGTCTGGTGGGGCAGTGGAAAACACCAGTGCAGTACTTGGACAGGCACTGAGGGTGCTCAGCATATGCTTTAAGTGGAAGAGGTCTGTCCTGTGCCAACAATTCACTGATACACCAGAATTCTGGTATCCTTGGGTACCTCAACTTGCCCTTTCTTAGGTGAAATTCTCACCTGAGCAGGAAAAGCACTTGCAAATACAGGGCCAACTTAAAATGTGTATCATTAGAATATGTGTCTCGCTTAACAGTGTGGGTGTGTTCGTGCAAAACTGGCATTCGTATTTCACATTGGTGAAAGCTATTAGTTAATCCCCAATCATGGGACTCTCAGTCGCTGTAAAGTGTTGAGAGAATAAATCATCTGCATGTATCATGGAAAATTCTCCATCTCTCTGGATGTCACGTGCTGGAAAAAGGATGAAGCACAGGAAAGTACCTCATTGGAAATGAATTCATGAAAAGAAAGCAGAACTGCGCTTGGATATGTAAATATGGTGTCTCACAAAGAGACAGATGTTTCTTTTAGTCACTACTAGGAACAAAGCGGGGGGAAGGCCACCTGTAAGTGTCTCAGTCTTCCACTATGAAGAGAGGTGTGCAGATAAGCATTTGAAGATGATTGCACCTGACAGTGAACAAGAGGATATAAGCAGAATCCCTCTTGTCAATCCCTCTCTGTCAAGTTAACATAATCTGCATCTAGTGTCTGCAGCTAATTACAGGTTAACACACAGAAAGTTAAGCCTATGACTGAAAGCAAACAAACTCAGGTGTTAGAAGACTAGAATAGATCATCAGCTCTTTCCAAACCCCAACTAGTTGACTTCAGTGAAGCCTGCTGCATGCTCAGTACTTAAGATTTCAGGTGCCTCAGCACAGATTATAGAAACCTAACCCCTTTTAAACAATAAACCTACTGGGAACAATTCAGTATTCTTCTGAAGTGCAGAGTATCAAACATTGGGGTTGAAATACAGTCATCTTTCCACTGTTTGCATTTCACACAGCCATGTCAGAAGGCTATGCAACTTTCAGACCACCTTTCCCATTAATAGGGGACAGACAAGATATTTATTCATGTTAATCTGATTAAATAAATGAAAAAGTCTACATTGGGATGTTTCCATAACGTTGGACTAAAATTTGGGTATTTCAGTATTGCTGATCTTCATCTTATTCTTCTAGGGCTCTGACCTGTAATGAAAGAGGAGAGGAAAATTAACATGAAAGGAAAGGGGAAAAAAAAAACCAAACCCCAACTCTGCCTTTGTACAGTTGAAGCAAACCCAGTCACTCTGTACAGATTCTTTGCAAGTGTGGTGTGAGCACTGTGATTGCTACGGACTGGCTTCAGTAGAACTGGCCTCTATTCTTGCTGTTGGAGGGAACACATGAGAAAGGGTTCTTGCATGGGCTTCAACTAGATAAAGAGTTTGTTTTTATTTCCTTAATTGAGTGGAATAAAAATGACCATGAGTTCACGAGCGGCAGTCTATTTAGGAATACTGATGGCTTTCATGGGCAGCTTTCTGTGCAGCATTTAATTTTGAGTATAGTAAGAGAATCTTTGTGAAATATTTTAAATATAAAGGCAGAACAACTAAGAAAATATAAATGAGAGAGATGACAAAGTTCAGTCAGGTGATGCTTCATTGGTGATTTTTGCTTGTTGGTCTCTACTAGGTGTTGCAAATTTGTGATCAGTCCTGATATTGCAGGGAAATTTTTAGGTCTCAATGGAGACTATCATTGGTTCTGGTGATAATCACCTGGAAAAGGTGATACAAAAGTTGTCGCATGCCTCTGCAAAGACAACTATTTCTATTCTGGGTGGCTGAACAACACTATTTAACCAAATACAGGCCTTAACCTAGGAGTGTCAGTGTTTCATGTTTTGTGAGACTAAACCAACCAGTCCAGGGTTTCTTGACATATTTGAGATGGACAAGGTTTTTGAGTCGGGAGATTTTGTGGGGAGGAATGTTCAAAGAGGTGTTTGGTACGGTTGCTTGGGTAGCATGGGGTAGCTGCAGCCAGCTTTAGTAGGAACTATCAATCAATTCACAAAAAAATTTTGTCAGAACAGAAGGGAGATTTGACTATGGTGATGGCAACTAGCAAAGCAGTCTCCATGATTAGCTGGATTAGCCATGTGGGAGGAGATTACCATGTAGTTAATTTCTCTTTCTCTTCCTGAAGCTTTTAATGGGATCTGACATGGATCAGAATTTCCAGGACTTAAGACTTGGCAGGAGAAAAATAGACTGGTGTATACCCAGTGTACAGAGATGATCCAAGAGCCATATCTTAGTGCAGGGCTGTAGTGGACTGAGTTGGGGCAGTGGGCTGTCTTGCTGAAATGTTAACTGACTGCGCAAGTACTTATTTTCTAGTTCAACACAAAGTGAGAGAAGTTTGTCTAAATTGCCTTCACTGATGAGCTCCAGGTTGTAAGCTCCTAAGCAGGAAGACATTAAATTCTCTGTTCTTCTAGACTATAATTGTCTGTTACTCTGGGGGTAAAATTCCACACTGGAAATGGTAAGTCAACATTTGAAGAGGAAAAAAGCTAAGTTTGAAGTACTCTGGGCAGTCCTAGAGCAGATGCAGCAGTCAGAGGCGCATGTGTCTCTGTTACATTTCTTTTGAAGATTGACAGGTAGTTGCTTTTCTTTTTCTCCAGAGCAGGGAAAATAAGATACAGCTGGGATTTCATTACTGACTTGTTAGATAACAAGGCAGGCTTACAGATGTTAAAGTTGAAAGGAAAAGATGATGTCAGTGTTACACATGTGAGGCAAATGGGGACTCTTGAGCTGAGGAGAGAAGAAGCATCCATAGGGCTCCTGTTAATGAACTATCACCGTCGAGTTGATGTGGGCCAGCCTAATGTTAAATGTATTGGCTGGTGGTTTGAGGAGAAATTCCCAATGAGACTTTCTCATTGGCAGGGAAGACTTACCCATTCTCCAAATAGAGTCTGATTCTCTAGGGTTACAGAAATGTGCGGTATGAAACACTGTGTGCAGAGGCTTGCATGTGCTTGAACTTACGTTAAGGTTGCCCCGTATCTGTAAGACTCCTGTCCCTTATTAGACTTGCTGTCAGTGTCACAGGGTCAGCAGTAAGACTTGGCTTTAGAAAGTGAAGAGTGTTAGAGAGGCTGATTTATTAGAGCTTAACTGCAATAAATCTAGCCTCCTGCTACCAGGAGCCTTAATGACTTGTTTAATGTGGGGACAGTTAAGTGAAGGATTTGGGACAGGACTGGGGAGGCTCTGCTGTGAGTGACTCCACTGAACTG
>VZTL01030852.1:5659-32578 GCA_013400535.1 Scopus umbretta
TCCCCCCCCTTAAACTCGCCGAGGCCTTTCCCTGCTAGACGGTAGCCTGGCGGGTACCCCTAAGGGGGCAGACATTCGGGAGGCTGCCTGCCGGTGTGCCGTTTGCGCTAAGCCCGCCCACGCCGGGCATGCCCCCAGGGGACATACCCACGCCGGGCATACCCACGGGGGACAAACCCGGGGGGGGCATGCCCACGGGGGGGCACCCGGCCCACCCGAGCCGGTTGTCAGCACTGGCTCCCCTTTGGCCCCTCAGGCTGCCCCGCCCCCGCACGTCGGGCCGCGCCGCCGCTGGGCAGAAAGAGCCCGCCCCCTGGCTCCCTCCCGCTCCCTCATTGGCGGGCCCTGCCTCTCCGGCGCCCAATGGCTAGCTAGAGCGATCGCCATGGCGACAGCGAACGCCGTGCGGCCTAGGCGCCGGCCATGGCGGCCTACAGGCCCGGGGTGCTCGTCGGGAACTGGCAGGAGGAGGCGTCTCTGGAGGAGGTAGTGGTGGAGCCGGGCCCTCCCTCCGCTCTGCTCCCCTTCCCCTCGCGGGGTTTCCCCCTCATTCCTTAAGCTCGGTTTGAACCTGAGGTTGTGAGTGCTGGGTAACATGTCTGCCCCTTCCCCTCCTCTGCAAGCAGGACCGCGTGAGGGATTTTATGCGCAAAAGGGAACGAGGAGAACTTTTAATACAGAAAATAAAGAAACTTCAAGATAATCTTTTAAAGAAGGTAATTTTTTAAGAAGGTTATGTCAATCCTCTACGACCCCACATAGAATGGCATAGCTGTTATTAGTGTCCTTTATGCATTAGGGACGCTACGATTAGCATTTGATATGCTAAAATACTTCTGATATTAGGCTCAGATAATTCTGTAAAAAAGTTATGTGTATTTTAATTTAGATACAGCTGTCGGTATCGAAGGATGGATTTGTGCATTTTGGGGACACGGTGATGCTTTTGAACCCAGACAACAAATCCTCATTGGAGAATTACCCTGGAGCGTGCGGCAGTCTGGCTTTGGCAGTTGATCTGGATGAAACTTCCATGTATTCGGCCGAATCATTGCAAGCCCCTCGTGGAGTTAGCGCAGTCGAAAGTGTGGACCCTGTGGCTCGAAATACTTTTTGCATTTTAAGGTCTGGTAATTTATTCTGAGTTGTTTTCAATTATAGCTTTCAATATCTTGTCTTGAGAAATATGCAATGAAGTTTTCTAGCATACAAATGAATTTGAGTAAGATTAATTTATTTAAGAAAGAGTCTTTAACTTGGGCCATGCATTAAGCTTGATTCTGGTCCACATGTTACTGTGAACAATCCAAGGGAGTTTAAAGCAGCTTAGAATGGGTGTGAAAACAGAATCGAGTTTGTAAACTCTGCAGCTGTTTTTAAGGTGGTCGTATTTCATCTGTAAAATACAAAACATGTCCAAAAAGCACTTAGTGTTATTTCTCATTCTCCTGCAAATAAGGTCTCTGAAGCAGAAACTTGTGTCAATGTTCTTGCTGTACATGAAGTGGGCAGTATTTCTGTTGTCCTAAAAAAAACCCTACCCAAACAGCATATTCTCTCTCTCAAAGACATATTTAGTTCCAGCTGTTTGTGGGAGAGGAAACAGAAGAACAGGGTCCTGCTCAATAGTGGAAGGCTCTGCCTGAGTGCATGTATTTAACAATAATAATAGTGCATAAGAGTACAAACTAACCCATGTACTCCTGGTTGAGCAAACCACTTTGGGTTAGACCTAAAAATTTTGGTGCCAAGAGGATAATTTAGGCCTTCTAGAACTGCAGCCAAAATATTTTTGCTTAGCTGCTGTCTGATCTTAGAGTTGTTGGCACTGAATGCTGTCAAGTTCCTCATTAACTGACTACTAAGTTCATCAGCTACATGAGTTTTTTACGCTGAATATTCTTAGAAAGCCTAGCATTTAATTTGGTGATTCTGTAATGTAAAATACAGAAATCATTCTGGAAATTGGGATATACCAGCATGTATGTTGATGTAATGAACCAGATTACTGAATATCAGTTATATATATTATTAGCAACATATGTTGTTGCAGACAAACACACACTGTTCTTCCTTTAGTCTGTGATTTTTCAGCAGATGTTTGCATGAAGTATATTTTAAAGGGGGCCTCAGTGCTGAATTCCCACTGATTTTTCATTGGATGTCATCTTTCCACCTTGCAGGTTAATGAATACGTCATAAAAAGTAATCAATACAGACTGTTTCTATGCTGTTAAATATTTTAACCAGTATGTCAAGTATGAAATGTCTTTTCAGTTATTTTACCTATTTTTAAAGGTAAACTTAATACAAAGTGTTGCCACAAGACCTAACTATAGAACAAAACAAAACAAAAAAGAATAGTAAAGCTGATTATTTGAATGTCTCTTTCTTCCTTTTTACAATTTTAACAGTGTTGATGGAGGTGCAGCAGGTGAACCGATTAGATTCGGGCAAAACTTTGGACTTGGGACAACTGGAGGGTTTTCTGCCCAAATGGTAAGGCAATACAGTTGCAAATGGCAATGGTAGCATATACTGATAGTTTGCCTTTAATTCCTAGGTAGATAGATAGTTAGATAAAGCTGTTCAGTGGTTCAACATCTTAACTTTACAGAACAGATTCAGAATCATATGTAGAACAAGATAAGCAATACATATTTAGAAAGTTTATGCAACTTGCCTGAGATCAGGTGTGCAGGCCAAGGGGGCTGTCAGCCAGAATGACTGGATAAAGGAGATTTTTAAAAAAGAAAAGAAAAAAGGAAATGAAAATTAGCTTGTGAATCATGAAAGAATTCATCATTACAGGGAGATTTTTTGTTTACTTTTCCTTTAAATAAATCCAAAATGAGAAGATTTCATTTCTTGTGAAGATAAATCTATAGTAGGTATATGAATTAATGTACTATTCTATCATTCTGAGGGAGCAGATTTCTATTAAATATTAATGTTGTTTCCTTCTGCAAGTTAGAAGCAAACAAGACATTACATGTTACATACACACTGAAAATAAAGCACCACAATTTGAAAAAATTTACCCTCTCAACAACTAATTTGGGGAGAGAGACTCTTTGGAATGTAAAATGAATTTTAAATGAGTATTCACCAGTCTGCATACAGAATAGCTACCTAATGACTTTATCAACAGTATAGAATCTATGTTACCTGTTTTGTATGCGTAGCTTTAGCTTGGCAGACTGATTTTTTCAGGAGCCAAGAGAAATTTTTTTTGTGTTGAAAAATATATTTTTAAATTACATATCTTGTCTCTATTATGTTTATATGGGTTTTAATATATATTTTTATTTACAGTTATATCTAGCAAGTGACCATAAATCATTTACAAGATTTGCTAAAAAATCTTACCTTCAGCAAGTATTTTTGACGAATGAGCTTTCCTATTTGACTTGCTGGCAAGCTACCTTCTTGGATCCACAGCTGCGTCTTGAATATGAAGCATTTCCAGTTCCTGTAAGAAATTAAAACTGTAGAAAATGTTATGAAGATTTAATTGAAACAGTAGATGGAACACTTAGAAAAAAGTTATGCCCATTTTATTCACATATTTTCCTTATGTAAGTTCTGACCTGTAATTTTAGGAAGGGGGAGAGAGAAAGAACAATCTCGTTAACCAGGGACTCTGCATATAGAACTAGTAGGTTCTACTGTTCATCTTGAGGTTGACTTGCTCAGTTTTTCTCATCAGAATTTTTAAAGGTCGACATTATCATGTTGTGAGGATGCAGTACTTAGAATCTGCTTTTCAGGACTTCTGAGCACTAAATTCCATTTCCAATACTAGGACCTGTGATTAATTAAGAACTCCTGTACATTAAATTTTAAAAGTATTAAAAAAATACCCCAAGGCATCTGAATAAGTGAGTGTGTTTCCAAGTGTAGAAAATTGTGCTGGCTTTGGCTGGGATAGAGTTAATTTTCTTCATTGTAGCTAGTATGGGGCTATGTTTTGGATTTGTGCTGGAAACAGCGTTGCTAACGCAGGGATGCTTCAGTTCCTGCTGAGCAGTGCTTGCACAGAGTCAAGGCCTTTTCTGCTCCTCACCCACCCCACCAGCGAGCAGGCCGGGGGTGCACAAGACGTTGGGAGGGGACACAGCCGGGACAGCTGACCCCAGCTGGCCAAAGGGCTATTCCATACCCTGTGACAACATGCTCAGCATACAAAGCTGGGGGAAGGAGGAGGAAGGGGGGGACATTCAGAGTGATGGCATTTTGCCTTCCTGGGTAACCATTACACACGATGGAGCCCTGCTTTCCCGGAGATGGCTGAACACCTGCCTGCTGATGGGAAGCAGCGAATGAATTCCCTGTTCCGCTTTGTTCGTGTGCAAGCCTTTTGCTTTACCTATCAAACTGTCTTTATCTCAACCCACGTTTTCTCACTTTTACTCTTCCGATTCTCTCCCCAGTCCCACCAGGGGGCGGGGAGTGAGTGAGCAGCTGTGTGGGGCTTCCTTGCTGGCTGGGTTTAAACCACGACAGATTTTTAACCTTTTGTAAATACATTAAGCAGACGTAGTATTTTCCTGTTCCACATAACTGCTAAGCTTCCTGAAGTGCTGGGTCTATAGCAAAATACCACAAATATAACTGTTCCTCTACAGCCTTGAACTGTGACTCATTTACATGAAGCAGCTTACTAATAAACACAAAGTTATGTAATTGTCAAAGACAACATTCTTTATTCACAGAATTGGTAAATGGGGGTGACTAAAAATTAATTCTGTTATACACAAAAAATTGCAAATTGGTAAAATATAAAGGTTCATTTCTAGGCTGTGTCCCCAACACATCTGGATCTCTCATATGGCAAATATCAATTTAAGCGGAATTACCATGATGGCACAGGCCACTGGAATGAATCTCTACTACTTGTTTGACTTTATTTTATATTTTTTTAAGTGCCTAGCACAAGGGAGTGGAACGGAATGTATTGGACAGGAGAACGTGTCTGACCTGGGGGCTAAGCATGTGTCTGGTCTGAACTGTTAAGACAGTTGTGTTGAGAACTGATAGGGCGTAAAATATCTCACTATCAATGCACAACAGTCTCAGAGTGATACGGAGCAATGTGGGCTTACACTAAGCAGTAAATAAAAGCATTTATTTTGAATAAGGGTAGTTAAAATTAGTGTAAAAATGTCTGTCAAGTGTCTTCCCTTGTTTTTTTTTTCCAGGCAAACTCTAAAGTGATTATTACCCATTGCCATACTAATCGGGGCTTAGCTGTTCCAAGGATCTTTTGGACAAGGTAAGCATAATTTATAACTGGCAGGGATGTGCATAATGATGTGCCAACATCAAGAATTACTGTAAGAAGCAAGATAGTTGCTTTAGGAATGCACTCAGGAAATGGAAAAGAACACAGAATGCACATTCTCCTTTCCCTTATTTTATTTCTGGGCTGTAATGTGTCCCCAGATGTGTGATGCTGCAGACAATCAGTTCAGTCTTACTTGTTTTTTTTTTTCTTTTTAACTTATATCATATCATGCTTTTAGCCTTCTCTAGTTTCTTGGTGGTTCTCCCTTTGAATATCTTGAGCAATTACAGTTGTTTGGGGCTTTTTTGAAGAAAAAAAAATTATACTAAGGAGTAAGAGAACTAAATAAAAACACACTGCATAATACTGTATATTGCTTCTGTCCATATGACTCAATCTCGCAACAAATTGAAGTTAATCCAACAATTGAAGTGAATATGCATGCATTAAATTAATATTGATAAAGCATTATTGAGGAGTATACCAATTGTTTCCAATTAAATTCTGAGCAGGATGTGACTGAGGATTTGTATCAGGTTTTTGAGGATGAAACAAGGTCTGAAAGACTGAGGCTGAAACAGTTACTAAGTAGCTAATCTTCTTCAGCGGGAGAGAGATGGTGATGTGAATGGTGATGAGAACCTAACCAGCTTGAACATACTGAGTCCGTGTATCAGTGCCTTACACTGACAGGGCTGCTTTAGCTCAGAAACTAGAAAGGTGGCATTTCCCTTTGATTTCAAATTCCTAAATTATTCATAGGAAACAAAGTAGGCTATTGTATTTCTTGTAAGGGTCTGATATTTGAAAGTGCATGGTGATACTTCTGAAAAAGCCAAGAGAAACATAAGAAAACCTGGAAGAACTTACAGATAATGCAGATTTGCTGAATTTGTATATATAACTCCCCTTGCCCGTCACCTTTGCTTTGACTTTGCAGGTCTTATTTTGGAAAAGAGTATGAAGTAATTTGTCACACTTATCTGGACTCCCATAAAGCTGAAGAAGATAAGAATCACTGGGTAATAGTTACAGGAAATCCCAGCGATGAGGACGGTACAATGATTGACAGACCCAACCCTCATCCAGGAGGGATCAGAAAGAATGAGTTTCATGAAGAGACATAGAACATAAAAATCCCAGACTACAGCCGACAAAGGTTGATGAGATTCTGATTCTTGGTTTTTCTGTTCAGATTTTAGAGATGTTTGTTTTAAAAATGGAAATGAAAGTCTAACAGTAGTAATATTGGATAATCTCATTAACTCATCAAGGTTATACAGTGGGCAAAAACTAATAAAATTTGATGAACCATGCACAACGTCAAAAATTCATGAATCAGGAAGGGTTAATTTTCCCATTTTCACATTCACTGATGGCAAAAGATGTCAGAATCCAGGAAATCTAATATCTTTTCACTACTTTACTGGCCTTCAGAGTGTATTTAACTGATTCTTCCAAAACGAAGCCAGTGACACACTTTTTGAAGGATGAGTGTACAGTTTCCAGAACACTGAAAACCAAACTCCTGCAAGCTGTCATGGGATGCTTCGACATTTAAAGTTCATGTGAAAGGAAGTTGGTTGTTAAGCTTGCTCCACACTCTTGTCTACCACAATGTTGCCAATTATTAAAAAAATCACAAGTGAGTTCTCTTTATCTCAAGATTGGCTTCTGATTTATGGGAATTAAAAGGTATAAATTGAGGTTTTTACCTTTGTCCATGTATTCTAAACATTTAAATGCCAAGTAATCGAGAACTTGAGCACAGTGATACAGACTAGAGACTTCTGACAGCATTATTGATGTGTCACCATGTTCTGTTTGCCTCCCACCTTCGGAATTTTGCAATCCATAATCATTTCTACTAAGTTTAACAGAAAAGTAAAATTGTCAAAGACAATTAAGCCCCACAAGTTTCATGACAATAAATGCCAAAGTAGAGAAGGAATAAGAGACACTGTAAGTTTATCCAATAAGAAAAAGATTGTATGTTCACACTTAATTAGACACCGGAGAATCCACGTGGCCCAGAATGGTAAAAATTTCAGCTGGAACTCACATTTTCTTATACAATAAAAGCAATGAAGTATGAGATGCAAAGACATAGAAAATAGATGTCATTATTTCAGAGTTACCTGTCTTTTTACGGAAGCTGAAACAGCACCACAGAGAATCTTCTAAATGTATGACATTCCGTTATATCCACTTAGTAAAGCTACACCTATACATATACCATTTCTTACTGTACCACAAAAGCGGGCTCTTTCTGCACAAAGTAAGTGAATTTCTGAGTAAAATACTACATAAATCTCCATTATCAAAAACGATTCAAAAGAGCTTCAATGTCCATAAAGGTCAAATGAAACTTTTGTAAACAAAACCACTGAACTTTCACAGAAGGGACTGATCCAAACATGTTCTGTCTTCAAGCTCTATCCCAGATAGACTATCTGTTTCAAACCTGCTGGCCAGGCTTTAGAAGTTCTTGCCTTTATTCGATATAAATGAAATCAGCAGACGGCAGAATAGGCTAACTAGCACTTGGCATACAGGGTCTCAGAGCAGGAAACAGATTACGGTTCTGTGATGTGCAGGTTTGCTTTGGGGGAGTGTATAACAGAGGACAGTTTTTGAATCGCACTTTCTGTGTGCAAACCTTCACAGGTCTGTTATAGATGGGGTATTATAGAGGAAATTGTCCTCAGGAACTTTCACGTTCTACGTACAGATATGAAACCTGATGTGTGGCAAATGATGCCTGTTTTTATAGAGGCATGGCTATTACTCCAACTTACAGAGATTAAAATTCTGCACATTGACATAATTCTGCTTTGATTTTGTAGGTATTGAACTAGAAAATCTTAGGCTGGGGGAGTGCACTGTAGTGTTTCTAATTTGACCATTCTGGACATTTATTGGTATTAGGGATAGCTATTTTGAATCTGGCAAAGTCTCTTTCCTCTTGATTAAATGCAAGAAACAAGAAGAGGCCTTAAACCAAAACCATTGCTGAAACAAAGCTTTGCGTGAACTCATGCAGGAACGAGAACCGTGTAGGCAGAGCGCCTTGGCTGGCTGATGTTATGGATAGGAGTGTTTGTGTGAGTGTGTGCGCGTTTGTGTGGGAGAGAAGCAACGTAGGCTGTACAAAAACAAGTTTTGTGAAGTCTTAGAGGAAAACCAAAGAGATAAACAGGTACAGAAATGAGTACAGAAGTAGGTAATGTTGGAATTAGGTGCCGATTAAAAGTGTATTGGAGACTCTTTGTGTATGTTTTGATCAGTCTGTGCTCATGGGAAAGGACTTCCCAAGCTGTTGGAAAATATACAGGATTGAATCAACAATTCCCAATTCCATTATCAGTTTTTCTTCTTGCCTAATACAGTCTTAAAACCACAGATTTGTGCATAGCTTCGTATATCATATAACACATATTTATAATTCAGCTGATTCATGGTATCAGATACAGATATTTATCTGTTACTGAGTTTTTCTTTTAAAAACTGATTTTTACACTTCTTAATATTGCCCACATGATGGCACCACATTTTTCTAAACACCACAATTATTGCTACATATGTAAAACAACCTGAAATATTTAAATCCAAATGAGTCCCTGATACAACGCCACAAAAGCTAGCCAAGTTAAATCAGGCTTGAATTCTGGGCTAGGAGACGCCAATATTTTACCATGTTTTCAGAAAATAAAGTTAAGCAACAAAAGTAGATCGAATGTAGAACATTTTGTATTGCATACAATTGACTTCTTAAAGCTAATTGGAATATTAATTAATTTGTAACCAAAACACACTTAGAGGAAATTATCATTAGGAGCTTTTTCTTTCACTTTCTATGTAAAGATATGAAACCTGATGTCTGACAACTGATGCACGTTTTTATGGGGGCACTGTTATTACTTACTCCAACTTACAGGGATTAAAATTCTGCATGTTTTCACAATAGATTGACATAATTCTGCTTTGTTTTCTAGGTACTGAACTAGAAAAACTTAGGCTGCAAAGAATGCACTGTAGTGTTTCTAATTTGGCCGTTGTGGACTTTTATTGATAAACGCAGGATTTAATATAAAGAATTATGGGATTGAATGTTAGCACAGAATCTGAACAATCCTGCAACTGCCAGTTAGAGACATAATATGATCTAGTGGATAGGGTGATGGAGATCTGAACCATGCTCCAGACCTGACCATTGTGTAGCTAAGGGCAGGCACTGTATTCTGCTTATCCTGGTATTGCATATCATGAAATATGGACAGTGGTGCTTGCCTCGTTTGCAAAGCACTTTGACATACACCGATGAAAAGCAAAATCATGTATTAAAAAAGCTTTTAATGCTTTTTCCAAATTAGACCCAATACAGGTAGCTCTACAAAGTACATTGTGGGAAGATAAAACTCACTCTGCCTCCATTCCAGGCAGCTCAAAAGCTGTTAGCACAAAGCTGATCCTGAGCTATTAGTCCTTGCTGCGGCATAGGGTGCATTAGTTCAGGTTTAGTGCTGTGCTAATATAGCTTTTCACAGGTCTTGAGGCACATAGAGAACTCACATCTGCACGTTTGGCTGTGCAGACGTGTTAGCAGCACAATATTGAAGTAAAGAAGAGGTACAGAGAATTCAAACAGTAAAGAAAAACGTCATCTTCCTAGTAAACTCATACGTTAGTAACACTGGAAAATGAAAATCCAGTTTTAAATCTGCCTTTTCACTTGCTTTTGTGTGCTTCCCCAACTCATATTTCACATGACATCACTTCTCCTCTGTCATGTCATCCAGCCCAAACTTATTGATTTGCCGTGATTATAAAGTGCTCTTCTAGCACTCAGCACAAGTCCCTGGCTCCTCACCCTAATCACATCAGTATCTTCAGAGGCTGATTTTCTTTCAGTGATTGTCATGAAGTATTGCTTGAGCTTAGACAGCCGATCAGAGGAGGTGGCCATATGCAGATTTAGTAACTGCATAAAACATCCGAGGAAAAAAAAGAGGAAAAAAATAAAAAGCATAAAGCATATTACAATAAGAAACTCCACACAGCAGTGGAAGAAAATATTCGAGCACTGGAAAATTTGGTGTAGTTGGCAGGTAAGAGGGTGATTTTGATAACATCTGTACCCACTAACCCTAAATTAATATTGCATGTCTGTTGTCATTTGGGGGGGATATTCTTTTAAAACCATAGTTGTTGCTTTAGAAACACTTAAGACTTTTTAATGCATGAAAATTAAACTAAGAGGGCCATAAAATAAAAATACAGATGTGAAATGCAAGACATTAAATACAAGTGGAAATTAGGAAATTTCTACGTCATTTTGTCAGCTACACCTCTCTTCAAATTCTGTACTGTTTCAGGCTTTGTCCCAGGTCTTGCCTCCATTCTCTGCCTGACCTGCCTTATTTCCTGCCTTATTCCCCCAGTACAGAAAGGGGCAAGCCACAGTTTGCTACCTCCCCTCTCCATGCTGGTTTGACTTCGTCCTGGAAGCTGTAGAAGGGAATGTAATCCTCAATACTGCATTCCCCTGGGTAAGAGGAGTGGAAAGACCTGTCACCTTGCTAGACATGTGCTATTTCAGCAGGGATATGAGCAGCCATAATAATGTCAACTACATGATTTGCATGGTAGGTTAGCATGACTTATAACGAGAGGGACAGCTTGCCATAAAGACCAAGGGAGACCCACCCATTTTGGATTGTTTGGTTTTGGGTTTTTTTGTCAACACTGTGTAGGGAGCGTATTTAATGAAACAATTTACACTTTCATTCATTTTTTTGACTGGTGGGCTTGTACAACCGGATGTCTTTTATGCAAGAGAACAGAATCATCAGTACAGCACCAGAAAGCATTGCTACAACAGAGTCACTTAGCTTTTTCTCGAGAAGTTTCTATATTTTTTGGCAAGGAGGACTCAAAGCACAGTAGAATAGGCACAAACATTTTTAAAAGCCTGATGATATTAATACCCACATTCGATGATGAAGTTAATTCATACACATGCATCTCTGCTGTGTGTTTATATGAGAAGCTCAGAGAGCTAATTTCCTAACATCTGTTAAATGCTGCTTCGTATAGTACGTCAAAACAAAACTAAACAGACCATCCAGTTACAGGCCAGCTAGTATATATGTTTCTGTAATGCTGGTCTTGTTTTAATTACAGGCTCCTTGGGGCAGGGACCATATCTTTTTTTCCAAATATGAACAGCTACAGCAGAGAAGTTCAGTAAGTAATAGCGTAAAGCTGTTATTAAAAGTGGTTGTAAGATGACAAGAAATTGAGGTAGACCTGGTGCAAATAACCAGGGACATAGACACATGAAATCTACACATAAAACACTGCCAAATAGTAAACTCTTAGTGTGGGGTATGAAGATGCAGCTGCCCAAGTAATTCTGACGTTACTAGGAGTTGCTAGGAGAAGAGCCCACAAGCCACAGTGCTGTCCCTGTGGGTCTGACAAACCCACAGAGGGGAATAAGAATTATACATGGCACTATTTATTTTTTATATATATTTAGTTACTTAATTATATGGCATACTAGTTAAAAATACCTAACCAACTGTTAGCATAAGTCCCATTTGCAAAAGTGACAGAGGTCCTGAGAAACTGAAGAGCTGTTTCTGCAGCTTGTTCACCTTAAAACTGTTAGGAATTAGGTTGTACATACCTTCAGAGATCTTAGTCTGACTAAGAAAATCACTCTTAAAATGGCATTTAGCTGTTTCTGAAAATGTTACCTGCAGAATTTACAAAAACATTAAATCCCTAAGCAAAATGAAAGCAACTAGTGAATAAGCAAAGCACTGAATTAAAGTACGAGTTATTTTTCCTTTATGGGCAAAACCTCTTAAAACTCCTAACATGTTAATTAGCATGGATTATTGTTATAGAGTCTCTAAAAGATTAAACACGGCAGTTTTTGAAATCCACATCAGACAGCAATTTCTATCCTTCCTCCCTGGTTTCCTACCACTCCTCTTGCTTGGGCTTTCTGCCTCTTCCATATCCTGAAGAAACAACTGAGCAGTTGTTTGGGGAAAAGTTTAAGGTTCATCAGCTTTTCCGGTCTTTTTGCTGACAATTTTGGCAGCATTAGTTTAGCCAGAACACCCAAGATGTATTATACTCTCTCAAAAAACCAGTGAATTTAACTGGCCATGAAAAGAGGCATATTTTGCCATATAAATATACATATATATGTATGTATATACATACGTATAGAAATACATCTGTACATATACATACGTATAAAAATGAATTGGCACTATATATGTATACACACACTACGTACTTTAATGCTGACACAGAAATAACATGTAGTTCAGCATATGCAGGAGAACAATCTTTCCTCATCTAAAAATATTAATTGCTTTCTTATGAAACTACCTGAAGTAATTAGTTCTTTCAGGAGTGATCTTAGGTGGGAGGGGACATATTCAGGTCTGATTACAAATGGCTCCAAGGCATCACATGGTAATCCAGAATAAAACTCTAGCTACGCTTACTGCTTCACCGTGCCCCCTTTTTTCTTGTTCATCATCGTTCCCCTTTCTGCTTGCTGCACAGTTGTGTCCTCAAATCCAGACGACCTCAGGTTCTATTCATAGTCTCACAGAGAAACTAAAAAGTTCCTTAGAGATGGGCCAACTTACAACCTGTGGTCTTTGTTCCTCCTAAGCCAGTCAGTGTGATAATTCTTTCTAGAACATGTTGAGTAGAGGACATTGATCACTTTCCTGTGTGGTCTATAACTCATAATTACAACAGAGGCATCTTTTAACCTTGGTGGCATAAGTTCTGTGATGAGGTTATTTATTTTACTGTGTTTTCTGAATTTGCTGCCAAAAGGGCAGTTGAAATTTGCTCTTCAAAACTTTCTTATTGAAACACCAGCTTTGGATCAAACCAGGAATTCTGGCAGAAGTCATCATATTGTACAGAAATATTTATGACCAATAAAATATTTTTAGACCTTAAAGAGAACAAATGTTAATAATTTGAGCAGGTTGCTGTGGTATTTGTAAACTGTTTTTCTGGGAGTCCCAAGCAGGCATAGTTGAATCCATCAGCATTCAAATTCTTTAACAGAATGGGCAGCTTGACAGGTAACTAAAGAGTGCCTCCCACCTTATTGCCTAGAGAGGGGAAGCCAAATAGGATAAAGGAGAAGGACTGAGAATGAAGCTGCAAACCTCAGACATACTGCAGTTGACTCTGGCCTAGCAAGTTCTTGAAGAAAGCGGTCAGCTACAGTAAGCAGTGACACAAGCATCGGAGGAAAAGGCAGTCACCCGGTGATTAGGTGGTCACATAGCTGCATGGCATTACAAATTCATGCTTATCCCTCCTGTGAAGTAAAATGTAAAATAGATCGTAATTACTAAAATGGGGGGTGGGCTAATTTCTTACGTACATGGTAAACTGATGCAGCTCAGGTGAGGAGCAGTAACTAACTCTGTCTTTTATTTTTATGGCACCATTGTAGACCGGTAATCATAGTAGAGGTAAAGAGCAAAGAGACTACCCACGCCAAAAATCCCCTGGGTTTGAGCTTTGTATCTGCATTCACTGTTTCAAACAAAGACAAAAATCCTTCCATTTCCCCAGCTAATACAGGTAATGGTAACAATAATTCTGCACTTTGTCATACCTGTATCATGTGCCTTTTCATCCCTCATTTACCATACCTGTGCATCAGCATCCCTCCCTTTTAAATTGGCGTAACTCTTTCCTAAAGGAAGATAGTAAGAAGACTTTGTGGTTGTTTATTAGGTGCTCATAAGAACAACACAGCAATACTACAAAGAAAATGTTACCATTGTTCTCTAAGTGTCTTGGCATTCTGAAATTTACCATAAAATTTACCTGCATATATTTGGTCTCAAATGGCACCAAATTTCACAGGTTGAATTAATGAAGTTATCGCTTTTGATGAAGTTATCAATTTATCCAGACAAAAGTTCTCTGGATCTTTTCTCTTTTCCCCACATTCCTTTTTCAGACACAAATGACAATTTGTTTAAAAGGGATCCATGTAGCTATCTCAATAATTGCAATGTATGACCTTTGATACAACATAGCTTAGTGTTCTCACTGCTCATTGAAAATTTTAATGCTTCCAGAAGTACTTGTAATTCAACATTTTCCTCTGTCCCATGCTAATTAATATCTAACTATATATCAACTGATTGTGCCATGTTAGGCGGTTATGGAATTTTGTCCTTAAGTGCTAACTGATTTTAAACAGTATCACACTTTGGGACTAGTGAATGGTTTCTACTCAACACTGGGCTTCATACAGCATTCAGAAACACCAACACAAATTCCTGCTTCCTATGAAATTAGCTTAACAAGGATTTGGGGATTAAGCATTTGCACTATATGTTTGATGCGTGTAACCTTCTCATCTAAGCAATTATTTCTGAGAACAGAACATTCATTCATCATAGAAAGAATTGAGGCAAAGTTGATTTATACCACGTATTTGGCCTGTTACACAACATAACCATTTGCTCTTTGATTTTAGAAGTTAAGCGTTACATATAAGCCAAGAAGTGGTGAAGGTTTTTTGGTCAGCCCATGTAACCTATAGCACTTTTAGGTTTTCTGCAATAATGCAAGGTTGATATTGTAAACAAAGATGTCAGAATTGGTATAAATGCACCATAATGAATTTTTCAAACATATTTGAAGCTATTCCATGAAAAAGAACTTATTAACATCCTGGGGTAGGGCAGCAATTTTTCCAGATGAACAGTGTAATTAAGTAAGCACAATACTCCTGTGTAACTATCATGAAGGGAGTATTCATCACCTAGAGTTCTTGTGCCTGTAACGTAACAGTGTCGTTGACTAAGACAGGCTTCCTGAGGGTGGGACAGTGAAGTTGAAACTGAACTGATAGGCAATGAAGGGAGTTCTTAAAGAGCTCAGAAAACACATCCATGAAAACAAAATTAGGGAGAAAAAGAACACCAGCTAAAGTTGTTCAAAATATACTTAAATTTGCAGAGCTATCTGTCCCTGGGGAGAATCCAATATGATATTAAGCTTCTGTAGGTGAACATAGGTTATTTTCCCCACAGAAATAAACAATTATAATCTCTACAATTTAGTAGTCAAATATAGCCATAGTTATATTCTTTGACAACAGTCCATGAAGTTTTGTGTTGATGCTTTTCTTCCTTGTTGATCAAAGTTAAAAAAGTTTGCTTGAAAGAGTGCTTTAGAGATTTAAAAAAAAAATCCTTGCCACAGTTAAAAACAGTTTGCTTCATATAGTACCTATTACTGCAAAAGGATCCTGGTATGATAAAGCCATTGGTTATGGAATAAAAAGTGTGTTAGGTTTACATCTCAAAATGCGTTAATCTGTGTAACGTTTGCATGTTGAGTACAATCAAGGCATAATCAGTTATAATTAATAGCTTCACTTAGGCAAAGAAAACAAACCATTAGTGAGGTGAATCTATTTTACCTGATTTTGCCAAATACTACACTACATTATTCTAGTCCAGAAGACCATTAACACAAAATATTAATGGCTGGGCAGGCATTTGAAAAAAGAACTAAATAGAAACGTAGCTCCCAAAATTGGTTATAAGAGTATTAACTGTTGAAATGAGATTAGCCACTATGCCAAAAACAATACATCGCTGCTGTGGTAAATTGCATAGAGCAGAATAAACATTCCAGGAAGTTCTAATTTCTGATTCAAATGCATCTGCCTTCACATCCCAGTCCACTGAATTCAGTCTCATGAAGGTAAGTACACAGACAGCAAAGAAATCGCATTGCAACAATTTGCTGGAAGAAAAGAAAACAAATTCTTTAGTCTTTTTCTGCAAAACATGCTCCTCAGACTTCTTATAATTGTTTTCTGAACTCTTCCCACTTGTTAACATCTGTGCTAAAAAGTGTGGATGCCAGAATTGGACATAGAGTAGATCATTTAATGCTTTATTCAGTAGCAAAGATGCTGTTCCTCCTTGAAGCTTTTTGGCACATGCACCCTTTTTCAAGTCTGCATCCAAGGCCACAGTGAGGGTGGGTGGCCTAGGGCTAGCTGGAGAAAGAGTTGCATCCTCCAACCCCCCTCCTATTCTCATTTCTCTTTGCTTGAGCAGTCTGAGACCAGCACAAGCTGTTCCCCCAGAATCAAGGAAGCAGGGAGGGGAAGATGGAGAAGTGAGACTGGATGCACAAAAGAACGTGCTTGGGCTCAGTAGTTAGGCTGAGAACACCTGGGAGCTGCTTTACTGAATTCACCTGTTAGTGAATTACTTCATGCTGCTCTTGGGAGACTGGAAGGGACTCTTGGACACTGGGATTATGATTTTCTCTCTCCTGCCATTCTGCTGCTTTAGGTAAAAGCTAGCTTTGCCTATAGCTCCTCTGGCTGTACTTGTCCATACAGAGTTTTAACAGCCAACTGCCACTAAATTCTTTAATAAAAATATTAGAATAATGGATAAAAGTATAATTTTAGAGGGATAACCTAGCCATATATTTTAAATGGCATAAAGTGTTTAAGGGTAAAGAACAGCTGAGGACTAAGAAAAATATTACGACTCAGGAAGTCGTGAAGACCAAATAAAAATACAAGTTAATGGTTATTTTCAGCTGGGAAGGATATTAAAAAGGGGAGATACCAAGACCTACACCAAAACTGTGTGTTAATTTAATATATTTACTACTTATCTGGAAAGCAAGCATGCAATAGCAGAAACAGCATAATTGGGAAATTATATGTGATTGTTTAGAAAAGCCACAACTTTAAAAAAAAAAAAGCCCTAAAGGAAGGGACCAGACAAGATGGCAACTGAAATTTAGTTTAGGTAAGTGTGATGTTATGTGTATTGAAAGGAACAATTTGAACTATTCATATCCACTGATGGTTTGCAAAATCACTCAAGAAAAAGATCTAGACATTACTGTGGACAGCTTAATGGAAACATCTACTCAGTGCACAGCAGTGGTCAAAAAAAACCCCAAGATGTCAGGATATATTAAAGATAGATTGGAGAATAATACTGGAAATAATAACAATATCATCAAATACATCAATAAAGTATTCTTCATTTTAAGATTAGCTTATTTTGCTTTCATTATCTGAAAAGAAATAGGAATCACCTGGAAAAGGCAATTAAAAGGGATTTAGGGCCATAGGTAAACTTCTATAAAGTGAAAGATTTTTAAAGGGTGTCAGAATCGTGACATCCTTCAAATTAAGTTTTTTTTTTTCCTTTAAACAATTTATCTGCTTCTCAGTTCATCAGTTTGTGAACAAAGATAACGTGTAGCCACTGACCTTTGTCGTATCTACTGAGATGAACGGATGAAAAGTGACATACAGACTGTGGTTGAGCTTCTTTCGAGCACAAGGCCTGAATGTCATTTCCCTGCTGCTCCAGAGATAAAGGGAAAGGGTCAGTTCCTCACCAAGCCTCTGCTTTCCCCCGAGCCTAGTCTGCAGGGCCCAATCCAGCACCACATCTTATACAGCTTAGGTTCAGCTGATGCCTATACACAGCACCTTCTATTAAATCTTTACCCACTTCCTCAAATCCAGCCTAGCACCCCAACTTGAGAGCTTTCCTCCTTGAATCCCTTTCTTCCCCTCATGCCCTGCACTTAGATATCTGAACTACCTTCTGCTGCTTCCACAGCCTCACACCAGTCACCTCACCGCTCCCCACATGGCAAAACTTTTAGCCCACTTTCCCCTCATGGCAGGCACAGCTCACCAGCTTAGTTCCTTCAGTGTCTGCTGTCAGGATTATCAGCGCTATTGGACACCCATTCATCTGCCTTCCCTGCAGCACCTACACAGCAGGCCACCCCCAGGTTCTGCAGACTGCTGATAGAAGCGCATGATGCTGTTGACATTGTCAATTACTATTCATGGTAAACAAGAAAAACTAAAATCAGAGGTTAATTTACAGCAGAGGAACACCCACATACACACGCACACCGTCTAGCTCAGGGCTATAGCATGCCTCAGCGCATATACTGCTTTGATATTAATTAAGGCATGAGGTTTCTCTCCTAATTACTTGGCTTGCCAGGCTGAAAGCTGTCCTATGGATTATGGACAATGATATACACCAAGCTCTGTGGTTCCTAGGTTAGAGTGCTTGCTATAAATAGATGTCAGATTTGTAAATTTAACATTGTTTAGTCTGAGGATAAGTGAGGTAAATGGGAAACTCATTTGCCCAGCAGTGGGAGGATGTGGAGTGTTGTTTTCTGCTGAGGATTTTTATTTTTATTACTAAACTCTTGAGAGCCTAGAGATGTCACAAGGTCCTTTTGCTGTTCTGGGCTGTGAAACGAGGAGGGGAAAATATGAACTGATGCAATTTTATGTAACTTACAAATGTGTTTAGCATTTTGTGTGACAGTGAAGGCAGTCAGAGAAGTTAACTCTTTCCTTTGTGAACTTTATTTTGTTTGTCTGGAAGTTTGCTCTTTTCCAGCAGAACTGGCAGTAGTCTTGTCCAGAGCAGGGGCAGGACACTTTCCCACATAAGCAAAATAAATTCTAATTACAATAAAAATGGGAGGAAAAAAGAAAAATTAAAGTTGTGCTGTGAAATGGCATTATTACCTCTCTAACAGGAAGCATATGGAATAGTAGCATGCACATAGGTCTGAGAGCCAGGAATAAATCAGTGCTAGTCTAGACATGCTGATTCCAGCTGTGGTCCTGAAACAAGCTGTTAGGGCTAGAATTTGATTAAGTCTAATACCCATCTGGAGAGGATGATGAACGAAGGCAGAATAACACCGTCCTATCAGTGTTGTGCTAGAGGTACTTATATCATGGCTGGGGTGCAGGCAGGAGAACAAGGGTTGCCCATTGTAATCCCCTCATTCTGACAGTGACTGGATCCACAGCCGGTATCAGAAATCAGGGTGGTACCTCCTATGGAATAATGACTTATCATGCAGCCTTGTTCTCTCCAGTATAGAAAAAGGAGCAGAGGAAATGTCTTTACTCAGTTGTGTTTTCCACTTCTTAGTATGGCACTCACTCATGATTTCTCTTGTGCTTTCTCCACTGTGGCTATAACATCTAATTAACCAATATTTATAAGTACCCAGAAGATGGAAAACCTACATATTATCTATTTAGGGTGAGTAATTACCTCACAAAAAGACATAAATAAATATTGACCAATGATGTCATTTCAGAGAGCAAAGCACTAGCAGAGTCATACAAACCCTCACAAAAAAACCCCCAACAAACAACTTTCCTCCCTCCTCCTGCCTCCACGCACTTCCCCAAAACAATGAATCCCTCTAAGTGATCTGATATCAATAACACTTGCACCTCCTTTACTATTATCTTATTTTCACACAGCAAAAGGATCCTAGTTTGTGTCTATTTGCTTTAGCTTGATTTCTGCCATCCTCAGACAAAACTCTTCCCTCCACTACACAGACTTTATTCACCAAAGAAAAACCTTTCAAAGCCCTTACAGACCTTATGAAAGGCGTTTTCACTCACTTGGGTTAAATGAGCACTGTGTGTTTTCTTTCTTCTTTTTTTTTTTGGGGGGGGGGGAAGTAAAAAGTAATAAATGAATCATTTCAACTTTGAGCAAGAAGTTTAGGTGTTGTATTTGTACCATGCAACTACATAAACACAGAATGAGCCAGTTAACCAATGAATTACAGGAATGAGAAGCAATGAGATGATCTAAAACATTTTAATACATTTTCCATATATTAGCCCTTGGACTAGTTGTGTTTTGCTTTCTTACAACAGACACAAGTCAGTAAAAGTCCAAAAGGAAAGTCTGAGGTTTTACATTTCTGTTTGTGGTACAGGAAAAGGGTTACGATCTCAGTGGTTGATTCAGTGAAATAACATCTCTTTTATACACATCTGCCTAGCAAGTAGGGCGGTAGTTGGAAATACCCAATCTAAAGCATTAAAGATTTGCTGGCAAATAGCAAGGCATTTTCTGCAGAGGAAAAGTTATATTGAGTAGTCACTTTGAATGCTTAGGAGTTGCAGTCAAATATTCAAACACTGTGGAGTTACACTGCATTTATTACTTTGTCAAGTATTTAACACACTGGGAATTGACTCTGCTGCATATTTCATATCCAAGAAGGCATGATAATAGTGGACTTACATAAGAAGATACTTGGCAATGGTAAGTGATATTTTTATAGAAAATTATTTAGGTGTCATACAGTCAGCTGTTTTTACATGTTAGTATGCATCATTTTCAACTGTTTTAATTTGAGAATTTAAGAGAAAAGAGATAAAGCCAGAGGTCTTTCACAAACTATGTTTTGTCTGTCTATTCACTGTCATTGCTGTTTTGTTTTTAAATTATATCAGAAATTTGAAGCAAATTATTGTTGTTCAATTATCAGCATTATGACTTAAACCAGATACGTTCTACATAGAAGTACCTTAATTTAAGATACTTCTAGTTTGCTGTGTAGTATTTCTTCTATTTCTCCTGACATATATAAAAGCCAGCAGAGTAGACCAAAGACTTTTATTTGTAGCTTTCTTCAGTTTTTGAAGGCCTCTGTAAACCTGCAATATTATAAGAAGCAGAAAAGATACAAAATAACAAATCAAATTATTTGTTACTTAAAAACATTTTAAACCCACAAAATCTCTCTCACTGGCAATTAATCTTCATAAATAAGTGAAATGAATAAATTTCAAAACCAGATGAAAAGGAGAGAATATGGGAATTTTTAGCTTTTGCTAAGTCCATTTTTTCCTGGAATTGTTTCTAACCTTTCTATTCATTTCAACTCTACTGTGTAACTACAGGTTATATTCTTTAAATACTTTATTTTTCTTTAAAGAAGCAATGCAGAAAAATGTATTTCTCCATGAGAACTGCATAGGGGTAGTATCTAATCCTCTGAAAACACACACACATTTCCAAACTGTTTTAAAATTAAACATTAATATGATTATCTACTACAGTTTCAGAGCATAGTTCCAAGCAAGACATCCAAATGCACTATTTACGTGAATCTCTGTATGAACTAGCCTATACAGGAAATCAGTAAATTGCTCCAAAGGCTTAGCCTCAAAGGGGATATGTATTTTGTTTAGTCATATACTATAAATAACATCTGTAGACTTGAAACGTTGCCAGCATTATTAATGCAGTGTTCACTTAATAGTGCCCTTTATTATGAGCCTCATTAGTAACTGATTCATACAGTATGAGCCTACAGAAAAAACATGCAGGCTAGTATAGCACAGACATATTGATGATATATTATCCATACTGCCTGTGTAACCTCGTTTGTCGTGGAGCTGGTATGCTCTGAGCTGAGTGCACACATGCTGGTGAGCAGCCCCTTAGGAGATGCAGTCAGGGCAAAGGCTTCTGGAGCACCCCTTGCTGCTCCTCGGCAGGGGGATTGCTGTCAGGGCGGAGGTGGTGCCAAAACACTCCCCCCTTCGCCCACTGTACCAGCCTGTGGCTGTGAACGGATGACATAATGCTGTCAAATTACTTGAATTTATGCTGAAGGACTGACCCAACTGACGATGGCCTCTTTGTCACTTTTACAGCTCTTTGCTATTAGAGAGCACCAGTGATGTGATATGCTGCTTTTATTAGCCTAGTCCTGTTACAAAATAATATTTATGCTGTCTATATTACAGTCTGACACATCCTGTACACTGTAAAATAACTTGCGTACTTTGTCATATGGAGTAAACTTTGTATGTGATAGATTCTGCATAATACGAGAAGGGTTGGTATAGTATATAACTTCTTGGCACCAGCAAATTCTTATTGTTTTCTAAGAGTTGTTGTATATCATTTTGTTCTTTGCCCCATTAAAGAAAATACCATTTAATTATCTTATAGTACTTTTCATCAGAGAAATCCCCACCCCACACATCCAAGAAGGAAGGTGACAGCCACAACCCATTTTCATTGATGAGGACAAGGATTCAGAAGTGAGGGAAAGTGTAGGGGATAGCGGTCGGAAGATCACGCGATGTAACGGAAAGAACAGGGGCCTCCCCTTTGACATGTGTATTCCTACCCCTCGTGACATATAGCTTATGGGCGGTAACGAAAGACAGCTGAGTATATATTGCTATGCAACCTATTAATAAACACCATTTGTAGCATCCTTATATTGGTGTCAGTGCTCATTGGCCCGGAGGCGGGGTGTTGGGCCTCCGTGCTACCTCAGCCGAAGGTGGTCTGTTGCAAGAGACGCAACAGGAAAGTAAACTTATCTAAGGTCAAAACAGCAGGTCACTCTCAGAGCTGGAAGGAGATCTCCATACTCAATACAATGTTCTGTCAAAAAATGAGCTGGGGCAGATTGTTACTGCTTTATAGTGAGCAGTGTGTGTTAGGTGTGGTTGGTAAGGTTCAGTTATAGGTATTTTATGCCTTTGCCCAAATTTACTGCTGAGCCTAAACTGATTTTGTCAAGTTCTTAACATTTTTCCTCTACCCATTTTATGCAGTTAGGGTCCTTTGTTTTAGCTAGAAATAGGAAAAAAAACAACTTTAAAACTCCTGCTCTTGTATGCAACCCACAAAAGTCTGGGTATCCTTACCTCTTGAATGTTTGCTTAAGTCAAGTCTTTTAAGATTCCCTCCATGATTTCAAAGACAAAACTTATAATCACTTTAAAAGACATTGAAGAAAAAGGAAAGACCAGAATGGAAATCCTGGGTTATGTTGGTGGTTGTATGGTTGTCTTGGAATGTGATTTTGGACAATTACTTGGGACTTAAATTCAAGAAGAGGCTGTTTCTTTTGGGAAATAGAACTGAGACAAAGGATATAGTATTAATTCTTCTGGAGGGATGATTAGGTATTCTCTGAATCAAAAATGAGCATATATGAGGAAAGGACAATGGAAAAATTTACCTCCTTGAGCACATCTCTGCTCCAGCATCAGGGTCATTCAGTCACTGCCCTCAGGACCAAGCTTAATGTAGTACATGGCATTGTGTGAGCCTCAACATGGTGTTTTACACATTCACAGACATACCGGCTTTTTGTGCATCTCCAGGCAGTCTTTGCAGATAGTCTATTCACAAGACAGCCATGTGGTCAGGAGGCAGACATTCTGTCATACAATCCAATTGTATAGTTGCTCTTGTCCCCTCCATCAGCTGCAAAATAAGTATAGTACCTGTGACCTGAGTTATAGCAATTTCTTATGGATTAAGGTATCCCTTCTGCTCCCTAATGCTAAACAGCTTAATTCCTTACTATCTGGTAGCTCTGGACTACAGACACTGTGGACCTAACAGTTATTTTTCCAGCGTTTAAACTGGAGTAGTCACAAAAACCCCAGAGCAATCAAATATTAGGTCGTGCAATAAAGTTCCATGATACCTCCCACCACATGGTCCCCCTTACTGATCTTCACAAAAAACGTTGGGGAAGTGGTCGTGGGCCTTTGCTGTGCCATAACAGTAATAGTCAAGATTTTTTTGACAAATACAGAAATAAAAGCAAGTGAGTATCAGTGAGTAACATAGCAATATTTAAAAGAAATGATAACTAATGAGTGTAACAATCTATCTGAGGATACAGCAAGTTTTCAAGATTGGTAAAATAATGTCTTTACATTCAGATTTGGTTCTTACTTTAAAAGATATGCTTTACCTGGAGCAGAAGTTATTGCCATCAGTACAGGAATTACAGGTTAAGTTTTTATTTTTGACAGGTCAATTAGATGAGCTGATTAGTACAACTTCTCCTGGGCTTAAAAACCTGTGATTCTGTAGGAAAAACAAAATCCATGATGAGGAATCCTCAGTCCCTGGCTCCAAGCTATTTAACATCAGATACTCCTCTGAAGGTATAGGCTGATCTCAAAACATGGAAGAAAAGTCATCTCCAAAAGACACTAGATTCTAGATGGTTTAGGATGATATAGCTGACTCCTGCACTATCTATCACACCTATGAGCAGGACGCCATTGAAGCTCATGAAGCACCAGAAGCACTGTGGGTTTTTTGTCTTACCAGGGAGCTATTTATGGGACAGATAATACTGTTTCACCCATAAAAAACCTGTAAAATAATCTAGTCTCATCTTGCTGTCAACAATAATGCTAGTGGGTAACATACGTGCTGTGCATTACGACTAAAGTTAGTGTTAAAAGCTACGGTACTGCAGAAGAGCAAGAGAGCTGCCCTTGGAGCTTTATACTGTTACCTTCAACGCCACAAATAAAACCCATCCGCTCAGCTTCATTCTGATTGTCACGGCCTTAGAGATAAAGTAAAGCAGCAGAAATGTGACAGGTCGTCAAGACTTGTTTAGTGCAGAGTTAAGCAGGAGCCTGTATTAAGCAGCTTTGCCTCTGCAAGGCACCAGGAATGACAAATACTCAGAAGTAGCTACTCCTAAAGCCTTGCAGTTGAAATAACAACTGTACTTATAAATGCAGTAAAGTCATCTTATTCAGGCATAGATATCCAAGAGAAGAGGTTGCATAATTCCTCATCAATCACTGATACGGCTAATTTAAAAAACAAAAAACAAAAAACAAAAACAACAAAACAAAAATTCAAAACCAAAGAAACAAAACCCCAAACCAAAAAAATCCACAACACCGCCCCCTAAAAAACCCCAAACAAAACAAAACCCAAACCAACAAACCCAGCAACCAAGACAGGACCATGCATACTATCTGTGAAATGCTAAAGGATAACAAGCCCCTGACTTCAGTGAGCCTGAGATCAGGCTGCTGTAGGAAGTGGTGCCTGTGCCAGAGCATAAAATATGGAGCAAATTCTGCTACTGGTACTCAGATGGACTAAATATATTCACCTTTTCAGTACTTGCATTCATTCATATCTGGCTGTTCAAGGTGTAAAGGAGAAGGCAGTAGCAATGAATATGATGGAATCCAACACAGACTCACAATAAAATGTAAAACTAGACAGGTTTAAATACACCTTCTATACTGAACTCATGAAAAATACAAAGAAAATTTTCATATGATTTTTGTATGTAGAGTAAGTTCATTTTTCTTTTACCCTTTAGTTTTTTTTCCCTGATAAATTGTAGTTTTGGCAATTGATAATTCTCCTTTCATTCAACCTAAAAGGCCTCTTATGTCAGCCTACAGTTCAGGGGAATATAAATCAAAAGGAATGTAAAGTCAGATGAAAAAGGAACATTATGTGACTGGAAATGTGGAAAGAAGAGGTAAAGTCATAACTTTTTAAAATATTTGTTTTAAATTAGAATGACACCATACAGGGGAGCTCACATATTTTCACTACTCTGGTGCTGCAGTAAGTTATAAACTGTGTATTGGTCAATGGCTTTAAAAAAATTGATGAACCTTTTCTTCAGTACCAGATATTTAGCGACTTCATAGGTAACACAAATATTCTGTAGTGTTTCTCTAAGCCCAACATAATAGCTTACACATAGTCTATATACCCAGTACAAAAATATTAAAATAATAAACACAACCCACAACACACTGTTAAAAGGATACCATTCTTGCTATGCCTCATATATCACACCGTGGCTACAGTCAATGCTTTTTACACTGATGGCGCTGTAATTTTTCAGTTGCGTGCTCTTAGTTCAATACTTACGTAGATCACACTTTTTTCTGTAAACAAAGCATTGTATGTATACAGTAATATAATCTTCATAGAGTTCCAAGATATGTTCTCAAGACGAGGTAAAAATAATTCAGTTGTACACTTAGTATTAGAGCCTCTTCCATGGAACTATATAAGCAATATTTTACAGCTTATGTCTAAGGCTATGCAATAAGTAAGGACACCAGAATACAGTTAGTAAATATGCAGAGTGTGAGTGCATGTCATGCAACACAAACATATTTGGGAAGACAAGGTCTAGGAACTTCCATTAATTCACAGGAAGGCAATTCACTGGAAAACAGTCTAGAGGGCTGCAGAGCTGGATGCCATTATGAAAGAGTCAGGCAATAAAGGTCACAAAAGGAAGTGGATTTTAAAAAAAAAAGATCTGAAGAAAAAGGAGAAGATCCAAACACATGAAAGCAGCATGAAACTGAGAAAAAGGAGGGGCAGAAGAAGAAAAGATAAAAGTATGTAGAAGATAGAGCATGACATCGGTACAGAGATCAATGAGAAAAGGATTCTACAGAGACTTGAAGATCAGGACATTTTTCCTAGTACCAGAACTGAACAAATCTTAGAGGCAGTGAATTTAAAACAATTACAAGGAAGTACATTTTTATGTAACACATGAAACTCATTGCCTTTGGATACTCTTGAAATCAAAAGCTTAATGGGAGCCAGAAATGGATAAATTACAGTTACATTACACAGGATTCATTTCATCTGTAGAAGAAAAGAAATTCTTTGTGCTTCCTGGCAAAAGTTAGGTACTAAGTGACAAAAGATATTTACCTAGTTTGACATAATGCAATACTTATTCATTATGGGGCAGCTGTAGCTTCTGCTAAAACAGGACTATCCAATTATAATGTAAAAAGCTTCAACAATTTTGGAATACATACAAAACCTCAGAATGCCAGCCTAGTCTTACCAATAAGGTACTCGGAAGAATCTCTTCTTGAAAGCAAGCTCTCTCTTGATTCTTTTTTTTTTTTT
>VZTL01030853.1:0-11248 GCA_013400535.1 Scopus umbretta
ACTCAGACTCTGTCCTGAAGGCACCTGCAGCCTCAAAGAAGCAATGCCTATTTAAGGCTGGATTGAAAATCAAGCACTGATGTTTTAACATGACTTTACATTTGATAACTGAACTACTTCTGGTTTTATAAAATGCCACTAATCTATATCTGAACATACAGTTTTAGAATATGGCATATCCCAACTGAAAATGTCTTTTAAAGCCAGCATCACAGTTGGCACCTTTGCCAGCAGGCACAGTAGAATGGCCAAGAACTGCTGCTGATTTCTAGAAATTCATGTGAGTTGGAAGATCCAGGATTCAAAATGCTGTCTGACTCCTTTCTCACCTTAGTGTTGGTCAGTGGGTTTTCAAATGTGTGCTTGATGTCCTTTTATCAGGGGAGATTACTGATTCTTTTCATGGTGCCTGTTACTATTTTCTTCTTGTTGTTCTTAATTATTTGGCATGAACTACAGCCCATCTTAAAACTATTACTTGACCGGGATTCCTTTTTTCCATTTTGTTACTTCTGCACTCCAGGGGATTTCCTTGAGGAAGCTAATATCTTTCCTAGGTTGCTGCAGTGGCACGGGATCCAAGTTTCGTTGTTAAGAATTTCCATAACTCATGCAGTCATAGGCGATGTTGGTATGTTGGTTAAAGCTATTTCCTCCCTTTCTAGCAAGTCACCTTTCCTTTCACAGGGTAATTACACTGAAGAAAAGCCCCCATTATGTTGATTTGATTTGGCAACATTTTATCTTGTTGCTGTGATCTCTGTTGGGAAAGATGCTTTCTGTATGGCTCATTACATGGATCCTGACTCACACAGGGATGATTATTATAACATTGATACTAGGAAAATCATTAGGAAAACAAGCAGACAAACTAACATTGTAACAACGTCTATGAGTTATGTATAGTTGCCTAAAAGAAGAAAAAGGCATTGAGAGAGTCTTTATGTTTATCACCACACATACCTCAGAAAATTACGATGTGGCAGTAGCAACATTTAGTCATACAAAATTTTCAAAATGTGCAGGGGAAACATGTCACAGANCCCTCCAAAAAATTAATCTAACCCACCAAATCCAAGTCATAAATATCAAAAAAAAAAAAAGTAATGCATATGAGCACAATAGGAGATACATATGTATAGTTATCACTTAACCTAATCTCAGTCAAGCAGATTGTGACGTACAAGTTTAAGGACAAATTTGCAAAGGGCATAATTATAGTGAGAAAGGCTTTTGCCTTTTTTTTTTTTTTTTCTTTTAAAGTTAAAATAGAAAATTGGCTTTATCCAAATTTAATTTTATGCACATAGTCTAGCCCATACCTGACCTGTTTAATCACTGCTTCAGGTACTCTCTTTTTGTATTGTACCTTAGAGAATGAACTTGGGAAAGTTCGCAGCAAATAGATAGCAAATATTCTTTTGTTTGTAATGGAGAGAGCCTTATATTTTAATGAAGTGATAACCAAATTTATTGAGAGAGGAGGATTTGAGAGAAATATGTTTGTGCATATGTATCGGTCAAATGTTTGCAGGCAGTTACCACTTTTTCCTATGATAGTTGTTACAGTGTGAAGAAATCTGTGGTTTAGAAATAGAAAGTATAACAGCCAGTTTAACAAACACTGAAAGAGAAATAGGAACAGGTATATTTACTTGATAACTACTTATAGTCTCTGTGTATTTGTTTCTATGTGATTTTTCCTCTTATTTAAGTGCTGTTTGAAGATGGCTATATTTAAATTAACTCTTCCCTTCTAATATTTCTTCATTTCAATGGTGGGTAATTTCTATGCAAACTTTTCCCTGAATTCTACAGGCACTAATTCATGGACTAAACAGACATTACTATTCCATCACCATCAACTACAGGAAGAATGAACTAGAACAGAAGGTAATAGTTTTGGCTTTTATTCAGAGGACAAAGAACACTATACAAACTATTTAAGATTTGTGGCAATATTCTGATTTCAACTGCTGATACTTTCAGTAGTCGTTTTAACTCTCCTGGAGCAGATGGCTTCTCTTCCAGAAAGCACGTAAATGTGTAGTCATGATGATGAAACCTTCCAAAACCACATTCTAATATTCATATAAATAGTTTGACAACAATTTTGTCCGTGTGTTTTATGGGAAGTCCTCATGCTGTTCTCTGCACTTAACGGGTTTGTGCAGAGTTTCAAGTTTTTCAGTGATGAAGCTGAAAGACATATTAGCTGCCTTAGGTTTTCACAGGCTGGAATTCCTGAAGCTAGAAGACCATTATTTTCCAAAATGGACTTGTATAACCATGGAATCTCAGGGTTTTATTGGCTATAATCACTTTGACAGAAGGTCCTTCCAGTTGGTATGAATGGAGCTCCCCAAGACTTCACTGAATATCAGGAAGTAGTGATGTCCTACATTTACAGAAAAAATAATTGTTCAGTTATTGACAACAAATATTGGCAGTTACTCTTGTATCAAACTTCGTCAGTTACAAGTAAAATCTAGCTTGACAGTCTCAACCAGGAAAACAAACAGAAAAAAAGAAAAAAAGCTGCTTTATCATCTACAGAGGTTAATTCTTGAAAAGCCAGATTGTGTCCTCAGTTATGTCTATGTACATTCGTGGCCTTGTTAGGGTTATAAATTGATCTTAGAGTTGCAGTTTATGATGAAATGGTCAGAATAGTTTTCTTACTTAATTTGGACTTTTAGAGGGCTAGAAGTAACAATCCACTTTTGAATAATGGAAGAATATGCATGCACATCAGGGAGTTGAAAAGAATTTGTGAAATATATAACCCTTTTTAGGACAGTATCAGACTTTCAAGACCTCACCGTTACTGAAGAGAGTAACTGATTCGACAAAACCAGCTCCCTCAGGAAATGGCCGTGAAGCTTCCGGAGGTTATTGTTTCCATTCAAATACAACAATGTGGCCAATCCAGTCTTTTCTGAAGTTCTAAGTGTGTCTTTCCTTTAATGGCTTTACATTTGTAAGTTATTAGCTTTGCAAGTAGGAGAATAATCTTGACCAAGTTAGGGAAACTTTAGTCTGTGAGGCAGCAACTATCTCCACGCATCTTTCATAAGGCAGGTTCATACATATCTCAAACCCCCCTCGTGGTGGTGATCTGTTATCTCCATCTGTAGTAAGAAGAGTACATGCTTCATATATTGGCTGAGGAGCCCATCACACCAAACCGTACTTTTAAAATCCAGAGAGCCTAGCTAAACTGTCCATATGCAGTTTGCCTACGACTCCTTCTGTCAGTAACTAAGATCTTGCTAATACAAATTATGACACAAACTTTCAACTCAGTTCATATGGTCCAAAGCCAGGTTTCTTTGGAAGCTGTACATAGGATGAAACAGGCACTTTTATTCAGGTGATAGCAATTACAGGGCTCACAGGTTCTCAAAGATGTCTGTAGTAAATGTTCACGAATTGAAGGCAAGCTGAAACTGTTTGCTGAAAGGGTCCTCCCTACAGTCCTCAAGTGTGCAGAAGATCCACAAAATACGCTTTCTTTATTAATAAAAATCAGGAAATTGCCTTTGTAGGTATTTCTTCAGTCTTTCAAGAATGACATCAGTGTGTCAAGTAACACATTTCAGATATTTCTAATAGTCCCCGTGTTTATCACCATCAAAACTCTGCATCACTTTGTTGGTTTTAGGACTGTTTACTTTGTAGGAGGACAAACACACACAAGTCATGCTTTAGTTGCTTTTGAAGTTCACTTCATCGCAACTGTGGCAGCTGCTTGTATATAGTTCAGGATATTCAGTGAAGCCTAAGTAACTACTTCATACATTTAATCCAAGCATTAAAATGTTTTTTTCAACTTTGTCAGTGGCCAGAAGCTTCCACCAGTCCTTATTTGGCAGCTAAAATACTCACCTTTTTATTAGTTCTCCTACAATGCAATTGTGCATTCTCAACCTGTAGCAAAAATAAAAAAATTACAGAAGAAAAACATAACTATTCCTGTCAAAGTAAATGTGACCATGCTTTCTGTGCCTCATTTTCATATTTAGGGTTCAAGAAGTTTGATCTTTAAAAACTAATGCAACATCTATTGTCTTTTCTAGCGGAGTAGTTGATTATTGTATTTCCTATGTTTAAATGCTGCAAGATCAATTTTTTATTATATTCTTACTATTGTAAATTGTTTTTCTGTCAGAGATCTTCATAGTATTGTAAATGTATTTTATGATGAATGCTCTAAAGAGGTTTTGTTTTGCAGATGTTGCTAAATTTGCATAAGAAGAGTTGGATGGAAGGTTTGACACTTCAGGACTACAGTGAACACTGCAAACTCAATGAAACAGTAGTGAAGGAGATGTTAGAATTAGCTAAGAATTATAACAAGGTATTCATATCCCATAATGATAATATAACTAGCTGTGTTTATGCAGAAATTTATTACTTGATTTCAGAAGAAAGTACTTGATTATCACAAGTTTTATTCAGAATTACTTGTAAAGGACTAGACTATATGAACAAAACAGTTGTTGCAGGGGCTCTTTTGGACCTTGGTGGTTATTTGATTTGTATAATCTGTTTTCAGCAAAGAGTTTCTTGGGATTTGGTTAAAGTAGGCACAAGTGTGGCTTTAATGGCCTTGTGGAGACTGTTTCTTATTAATCAACTATGTATCATTTCTATGTGAAGCTTCCTACTAGCTCTTCAGGCTTTGCCACCCGACTTTTTGCCCTAAACGAGCAAAGCGTTTAATTGCATGTTTTGCTTTGAAATGTGAGCAATCGCATTAGTTTTGTATTTTTACTTAGTAAAGGCAGTATAAGATAACTCTATCAAAATAAGCAATTGATTGTATTATTCATTCCGTCAGTCAAGGACTACTTGACCAGTATAGCAGAATAAAGGTTATTTATCTGTGTCATTCCAGTAGATTGATAGTAAGTATTTAGAACACATTATAGAGCCCAGTTCAATGTTCTTTTTAGATAAAGAAATTATTATTGGTGTTGTAAGTAAGAGGAATCACAGTTATTTGTACTGTTTTAATACTGGCACTTACACTTAGGAATACTTTTTATAAATACTAGATCTCAACAAGCACTCTGAGTGGTAAGCATGTCAGTCATTCTTAATGAGTGCTATTTTTTTAACTTCTTAGAAGTCCTTAAAAACAAAATTCAGTATTACTTTCACTAGTTAAGTTAGTGGATTTACTTTGTAAAGACACTGTGTTTGAAGGCAACAGCACATTGTAAAAACGTATTAAAATAAGTGACTTTAAACAGTATAAAAATTTATTGAGCTCAAACCTCCAGTAGCTGAAACAAAGTAGGTAATGTTATTTTTGGTTCTGCTTTACTAGTTTGACTATCTTCAACTATTTTTAGCTATTGATACCACTCATTTAAGATTTTTGCTTAAAAACAGTTTTGTGAATATCTGACAATAAAACCATTCATGAATATACCTTGATCTTTTGCACTAACACTTAGTAATTAAAACCACGTCTGCTGAAAAGCTGAAATACCTTTCCTTTTGACTTTCTGAAATGTGTTGCCGTTTGATTTTTTTTTTCTTTTTTTTTGAGAAAGAGAATTATATTTTAAGAATCTGGTGGCTTGAGGAAAAAGTAAATGAAATCTGAAACACTGACCTTTTCTGTGTTTCTTTCACAGGCTGTTGAAGAAGAAGATAAGATGACACCTGAACAGCTGGCAATAAAAAATGTTGGCAAGCAGGTGAGGTGTGATGAATTAGAGTGAGGTGGAATGATATGCTTCATTCATTCTAAATATTAATTTTTGTACATGTGCGTAGGTGATTTTAGTTCTACGTGCAAGATATTCTCAACGTTCCAAATAATGAATTTATTTTTGTTGAAGATTGTGGTGTAAGGAACAAAGCTTTTGACTATAGGTAATCAGCAGAGTATCTGCAAGTCATTTTCTACATGCGTTTGTATTACATGCTGAGGAGCAGTGGTGAGATTTGGTGGGTTTTCTCCCTTCCCCCCCCCCCTTTTTGTTTTCCTTTTCCTTTTTCTTTTTTTAACTTCTTTCCAAGGAGAGACATAAAGATATCCAAGTCTGTGTCAGAGAGGCCAAAACTGTGGACATTTTTTAAAAGTAGTCATAACTGAAAAAAGGTGGGAGTGTTGTTTATACATTATCATGGCTAAACAGTCAGCTCACCCCTGTCCTCAGTTCATGAACACACTGTCAGTGCTTAGCTCCAATACACCCATAGGCACGTAAGTTGCATTGCTTTGTATTGCTGTTAAAGGAAAACAGTTCAGGACCATAGCTGAAACTGAAACACCCACTTAATTCATTCTATCCCCTTGCAATGTCAGGATATAATGTCTTTATAGAAGTTTTCAACAGAAAACTATTTCTACATTTGATTTCAACATAAAGGTTGAGGAAATGTGCTTTGGTGAGGGAGAGGAGAGCAAAACAAGTTTGTAAGGGGTGTTCAAATTCAAGAAGGGCAACGGAAACAAGAAATAGGTTTAAAAAAATCTAGTGTGTCCTTAAAGAACCAGTATTTATTGTATTGCTAGTAGCAGTAGAAGAATTTAAAGGATTCTGGATTGCTCTTGTGTGTCAGCTTCTAGCAGCTATGTCATAACACATCTGCACTATTGTTCAGTCACTCGTGTATTTCTGTAGCATTCAGAACAATGGAGTTTATACACACCTACACATACATAAATATATACATAAAATAAAATACGCAAGAAGGGTGGTATTTTAAGGGTTATGATGTCATCTCAAACTGAACTTGAGCTTCACCAGTTGTTTAAATCATTATGCATACGTGAAAAAAAATCTATTTTGATACAGTTCTTTAAAAAGAATTTTTTCCTGATAAAATTACTAAATTTTCTTTAAATTACAAAATGGTTCAGTTAAGTAATTTCCATGTCAGTTTTTTATGCAACTTATATAAAATGCTTTGTAAACAAACAGCTGCTCACAGTAGGTATATTGTGTTATTAGGTTGCGCAATTTGCTAAGAACAGAGAGAATATTGGAGAACTGTATGATTTTGGAAAATGAATTATTTAAAAAGGACAGCTTACACAGATTTTGTAGTACACTTTTACGTAAACTTGGATATGTTCATTAGATTTTGACAATAATTCTTTTTTTAAAAAGTTAAAATTCCCACACGATTGTCTTCCATATTTTAATTTCTTTACACACAAGAATGCCACAATAAAACTACAGTAGAGTTTAGGGATGTTTTTTAAATGTGCCTGATAATTTTGCAGTATTTGGAGATTAGTTACTTAATCTCAGTTCTGAAACTGAAGAACCGCATGAGTATGGTTTTCAACGAGAAATAATCTTATTGTTCTATGCAGATGCCCACAAATGCCCACATCAATTGAGTAATAGTGTGTGGGGATGTGTATTTTCAGAGTACTGCTCAGGCTTAACATTAAATTCTTCAGAACATTTGAACGTTGTGGATTTTTTCATTTTTTATGGGTATAAATATGCTATTTTTCTTGCAGTCAACACAACTATTCAAAGACTGTGTTAGATCATGCTTGAGTCTTTACAGGATTAGAACACATATTTGTACAAAGATCTGAAAACAAATTGCAATGTACCAGAACTAAGATTAAAATATTGGCCTTAGTGCGATGCATAGTAAATTCCACATATTGTGTGTTGTCCTTAAAACTCACAGCTGTCACGGTTACTCTTCAGATGCTGGATAGAAATTTACTTCCTAAACCTATCCTCAACTTATCTGAGTGATAGTATGGACTAATAAAATCTTATTCATGGAAATTAAGTCATTTGCTAGGTCTTGTTAGAATGGAAAATTTAGGAGCATTACTGGCCTGTGTTCCTTAACTCACAATCGTCTTAAATAGACCTGAAGTAAATGAAATCCTTCAGAGATGTGTTTCAGTCATTTCTCTCATGGCATCCTTTGTATTTCAGGACCCCAAACGTCATTTAGAAGAGCATGTGGATGTGCTGATGACCTCAAACATTGTCCAGTGTTTAGCTGCTATGTTGGATACAGTTGTATTTAAATAACTGATTTACTGTTTGTGATGCTTTCTGTGTATATTTGTTTATTGTTTTTAATACTCACAAAACAGAGACTGTTGAGGCTGTATTTGATTAAACAGAGACATCTGACTTCGTTTGCAGTCTAAGTGCAGCACTGTAACACCTTTCAGTCTCTAATTGTGCAGTTGCTTCAGTTTCTTTATGTCAGGGTCTTTACAGATTCCAAAGCATTCAAGGACACAATGTGGGCAAAAATGTATTACATTTTCATTTAATATTTGGGGGAAAAAAATCAGTAGTACCTATATATTTTGATTGTTGCAACATAATAAAAATACATTTACAAAGCTGTCTTAAGTTCTGGAAGGCCTTTTTTGAGAAAGGGTGGCGGGAATTAACAGTTTAGGAGAAGTGTTGCTAAAGGTTTATTTCTACCCACTGTAAAACTACTGAGATACTAATTGCTAGGACAGCAAAAATTCTCTAACGAAAATTGGCTCCCACGGATTACCAGATACTCTCATTGAGATTAAAAAAAAAAAAAAAAGTAGCACTGAATTCTGAGGATGCACAAAAACCAAAATGCTGAAAATTCCCCTGCCAGCTCCCTTTCACTATTATTCAAACCCTAATATCCACAGAAGACAATTGACCTTAAGAAAATGAATTCCGTTATGCTGATAACTGAATCCCACAACTCTCAGAAGCGGTGTCATAAATAGCAGTATTCTGAGAATAAACGTTAAAGTGATAGAGGCTGTTCTAGGTTATATGAACCCTCCCTCCTGTGAAAGAGAATGTACACGAGTTGTCCATATATATAAACACATGGAAATAGTCCCAACTGGAATACGACATTTAAAACCATTTCCACTGACTAGAGAGGGAAACACTTACAGGAAGGCAGGTGGGTTGGCTGCTTGGTTTTAAGCAGGCAAAGCCAAATAACTGGGTTTGGGGAGGGACTTTGGGTTTTGGGCAGGGGGCTGTTCGGGTTTTTTGTTTGTTTTGCAAGTATTGGGTGGTACTTAGGCTGCTTTGATTCTTTTGTCTGGGCAGAAGTGTTCCCTTTCTGTGTCACTCTCAAGATTTTGTTTTTGGGATTTAAAAAAGGCGACGATTGTGGCAGGCAAATATTTTAAAACTAGATAGTTCTTTTTGTGTTGAAGATGATTTTTTTAAAGTGATCTGACTTCTCACTTGCATAGTGAAGAAATAGCCCATAAAATTGTCTTATTTTCCACTTTGTGCCCAGTAATTTTCTATTTACTTATTCATTACCCTTCAAAGGTTTTTCTTTTGTTTGGAATTTCTTATTTAGGCCGTTTAATTTACTATTTTAGAAAAACTCTCTCTCAAAGTATATTTAGCATGCATTTACTTCAGAGGGAAACATGCAGATTTTTGCAGCTGCCCTCCTTATGGCCTTCCCTCTGCCCCCACAGTAGGCAGTAGAATATCAGACTGGGAAAATGGAGGCATACCAAACCACGTTTGCCTGCATACAGTTAAATGGGAGTGCTTTCTGGCGATTCGCACTAAAAACCTGCGTTATCATCGAGGAAAGCTGTATTCGGGCCTTGCCGTCGCCCGACGTGTGCGTACACCGCCGCACCCCAGGGTGAGATGGGGCAGGAGCTGATCGGGGGACCTGCCCCGTGGCTCGTCTGCCAGCGGGGCTCTGCATCCCTGCCGCTATCTACTCCCACGCGCACGTGTAACACCACGAGGGAGGCATAGTTTGGCAGGTCGTGGGTAACATGGCACTGCAGAACAGGAGAGAAGCTATCGCAGTGCTGCAGTGTGTACATGCGTGAAAGGCCGGTGTGAGCAGGGAGGCAAAGCAGTGAGCCTTGCGTATTCGGTATTAATTTTGACAACTGTACCTCTTGCAGAGGGTAGCTGGAGGGAGTCTGTTGGAGATGCAGATCTCCTGTAGTGTGGGCTTGTGCTGTGGTACGCTGCCTTCTATCCACTCCTCAGTTTTGACTTGGAGGCACAATTTTCCATTTGCTAAGATGTTTCGTGAATAATCAAAAGCCTGCTTTTCGGGGCATCTTTCCTCATTTTTGCCGAGTGCTTTAGGAGCTACACAGAGGGTTTGGACGAATGTGTGCACGCAGTAACCTGAAAAGCAGCAGCCCATATATCATCTTGGAGGATGAAAGAGGTTTTTGAGCAGCCACCTTCTGAGCCTCCAGCCGCAATGGAGCAGACCTTCATTAGCAGCTTGACCCCTCGTCACCTGTCAGCGTGAAGGACGGGCATATTGTATTAGCAAACCTCTCTCCTCCTTTCTGTGACGATTCCGTAACACCACCTGCCACTGCATATCCCCCTATTATACCAGTTTAGGAGTTGTGCACTGAAGATTTTTGGCATATATTAGCACTTCCGTGTGATTGGCAGTATACCACTGAATTCATTGCAGCTCCGCATCTATATGGGTGTAGCTCCATAATTCAGGGCAGCGATTCCCAGGGTTTATCTGTGTTTCGACCCATCTCCTGCCAATATCGGTCCACTACTTTTCCATCGGTTTCAAGCAGGGAAAGGGAAGGGCGAGCACACTGGTGAAACAACTGTCGGAAACGTTAGTTAGGACTGGTATTAATAAAACTATTTTCTGAGCACTGAAAGGAAAACGCTAGTGTGGAAAGTTGCGTGTGCTGTACCACCCAACTGCGAGTAAAATGGTGAACTGCTTGCTTTTTGCTTCATAAATTATTTTATTAGAGTAATTTCCTTGCAGAGAGTGTGTGTGTGTGACGGCTTCTACGAAACACCAAATAACCGAACAGTAGAGCAACAGAAAAACTAGATGGCCGTGGGATTTGAAAGCGTTGAAATACGCATTCTGACAAGTCATCCTGGTTCTAGTCTTCTCTGGATTTGAGTTTGCAGAGTTTCAGCCTGGCTTCAGATGATTATACGCTGGTCTGGGTTTTATTACGCGGTGATCCAGGCTGCATTAACTATCAGCGGAATCTGAAAGCGGCTGCTGGTGTCGCCTGGGAGGAGGCGCGATCTGTAAAATACCTGCGGTCCAAACCGCTGAGGGGAAAATACTAAGAACAATGAAAGAAGAGAGCTCCTCCCCGGGCAAAAAACCGGTGCTTTTAAAAACTCACAAGCTTGCCTAGGCAGGGAAACCGAGACCGACGCCGGGCAGAGGCGGGGGTGCCAGGCGAGTCCCCTGAACTCTCCCGCCGCATCTTCACGCCTCGGGGGGCCCGGCT
>VZTL01030861.1:0-10479 GCA_013400535.1 Scopus umbretta
GGGAAAAAAACCAAACCAGAAAGGCTTGTATCTTCCCTTCCACATTCACACAGAGTCGAAAAGCAGAGAGCGCCTGCTGAACACGTCCAGATGCTGGGCTCTGCTTGGCAGAGAGCACTGGGGGATACTCGCTCTTCCCATGTCTAATGGGCTACTCTCTGCCAGCTTGAGCACGAATTACAACAGCTTCAAGGCTGCTCTAATTTATTCTGCTCTTCGAGGCGCCTTGTGGGAATATATTACCTGTGGAAGCTCAGCGAGGCAGAGCCGTATCGCAGCTCCTCTTGGCCCAAGTACCTAACGAGGTCCTCGCGTTATTTGCACCAGGGTTGCTCCGGGGAAGCCCAGGGCCACGCTGTGCTTCCTGCTGTGGCAAGGCAGCAGCACAAACCCTCTCCCAGCAAGGGACGAGAAGAAAATGGCCTGGGACGGGTTGCCTGGGTGGTGTGGGGCCGCGGCTGTGCAGAAGAGGCTTCCCCCAGCTGAAGTCCTCTTCTGCCAGGGGAAATCTCTGCTGAGCACTCGTGGGCACAATCCGCAGCCCAGAAGAGAAAAGCCGAAAGCCAAGCAAATTGGGTTTGCTTTTTTTCTGAAAAGAAAAAAAGGAGAAAAGGAACTGCATTTTCATATTTGGGCAACGCCATAAACTGTGATTATTCGATCTTTGCTTGAGTAAGGAAGCTTAATCGAAGAAAGTTTCCCTTCCCTCAAATTGGAGGCCAGGCCTAAAACTGCCGCTGTGCAGACTTGAGGATGATTTCATCTGAAAACTTCCAGGCGCTCATTCAACATTGCAAACCCGATTTCAGGCACCAGAAGGGGAATACTTTCTCCTTTGAATACAAAAATCTAGTGGGATTCCTTTGTAATCTATACTTTTCTTTAGGCTTTTTGAAGCTTAACTTTAGGCTGAGTTCAAGTGAGCAGTCTTTATTTCTGCTTCCTCACAGCATTTTTACTCTGGGGCTCACTGTTGCTATGTTTGCTTGGGAAGGAGGATAAAAAACAAAGAGTGACTAGAAATCACCCTCTAAATCAATGCTCGGCATGACCGCAGTTTGCCGAGAAATTATTTTATCTATTAAAGGTGTGAAAATCCCTGCTTCCATTACACACCTAAATTTTCACTTAAGCAAGGTAACTGCAGTCCTGGAAGAGGAACAACCAGTGCTCAGGAGTGGCAGAAATGGGTACTTTGAGATCATCAGTATTTTATAACGCAAACTGAGAGAGAACAGAGTCTGAACTATGGCCTCAAAAACTGCTTCAGCTATGCAACAGCAGCTTTCCCCATTTGCCTGACAGTTTTAAAGATGCACTTGTTCCAGCAAAAGAAATAACACAGGTATTTGTCCTACGAGGTCACTGGCTATTTTATCCCACAGTTTAGGTTTTATGCTGTACTGTTCAGCTCCTGATTCATTCAGAAATCAAAAAAGTTTGTGACAGACAGAAGATGATGCAAGATGTGTGCAGTGCTGACCCACGCCACACAATCCACTTCTCTGATGTGTTCCGCTTTGTTCAGACATTGCCCTTCCACAAGTACTTTCTTACATTGGTATAAATATACATTTATTTAGTTGTATTTCATACATGTAACAGTATCACTGTAATATTAATCCATCCTCCTTTTAGGGAAATGAATGTCCTGCAGTGGCTTGTCATTAGTTTTGAATGAGAAAATTCCCATTTTAACTGAATTTACTTAATTTTAAATTTTCCCATTTTTAACTTAAAAAATCCTATTTAGCTCAGAAGAAAGAGTTTTGATTTTAGTTTATCGAGTTTGCCAGTTGTAGCAGCGTCACTAGCTAAGGAAGCAGCTACATTGGCAATAGAGTTGGGTTCGAGCCTCACTTCTCTAGTAAACAGCCCTTTTTCCTACCTGAGAGCAGATTTTTTGCTACGTGGACTCCTCACCTCGCTTAAGAAACGTCTCTCACCAGGCAGATGTAGTTCACTCGGCCAACAGCCCACACCCAGCCTCCTGCGGGCTCTCAGCAGTGGGTTCAGTAGGAGATTCGGGAGTCATCATTGTGGAAAAGCGGAGGCTTGGGAAGCGTGTTTTTTTCCTGCAAGGAGAGCAGAGAAAGAAACCATAAGAACACATTCCTTCAACAGCAGCATCGTTCTGCATCCCTACCGCTGTATCTCGATTGAATGTTAAGGGGAAACAGCATGAGTAATTCATGCCTGGCAAATCTCTAAAAACAAGCGGGGAATTTCTCATAAGCAGCAGTGCTCGTGGTAAAAAGGATGCGGTTTTCTGCATTTGGCTAGGAAGGGTTCCTAGCAAGCTTCAAGAAGATTAAGCCTCCCTCTCCTGTGGATATTTTAACATAGAGATACAGCGTAAGAGAAGGTCTTTCTCACAAGAAAACATCCCACGCTGCTGATTGAGAAATATTAAGAGGCTTAAATAAAAGTTGTCCTCTTCTTGTATCGTGGTATCTCTGCAGCACACAGCGAAAACCACAGAAGGCACCACTGTCTCCAAAATACTAAAGAAAATAATATTATAGTGCAAGTGAACCACTAGCATGAACAAGTTGTAACAATTTAATGCATTTATTGAAAGCTAAATTTTCCATATTTTCAGCAAGTTCTTGTGCCCTTTGAGATATATTGTGTAGCTCAAACCACCAACTACTGTCCCCTCCAGCAATAAAACGTTAATAGACTGAAACATTTCAATTGCATTACTATGAATGTGATGCAGTTTAATTTTATAAGGTGCCATCAATAATACATAAAAAATATTGTAAAACATAACGCGATGATTTTAATTCCTAGAAGCGGGTCTGGAGAAACAGTAGATGAAGTGCCCTGCTAAGCAGGTGCCACATACAGTCATCTACTCGTGTTAGACTCCACACACCCAGAGCCGGTCAGAGGATGCCTATGCAAACACCTTGCTCTGCCAACCACTTCCCTTTAGTCACGGTAATTAAATCATAGTCCTGAAAGACTCCTTCTGCCTAGCAAACTACATAAGCCTCTGGTTTGGAAGGTTAATTAACTGTGCAGAAAATAGGTTGTAAAAAGTGTTACTTCCAACCAACTTAATGTTTGCTATGAAGGCAGATGCTGGTGCTTGACAAAGAGGACATATTTTGCTATTATTCACACAAGCTCTGATCTCTGGCCTGACGACGTAATGGGAGCATATTACGGACTTGTCACTGGGGGCAGTCACAAGTATGAAGTGTAAGGAAAGAGTTTTTTAAAGACATTTTCACCTCTGGAAGGGTCTGATTCTTGGTGACAGAAGTGGGACAGCAGAGACCTATGGTCAGCAGCGCTCTGAAAATGCATCCTGCATAACTGCTATCCCGTTTTTCCCATGCTCACGGTTCCCAGGGATGAAATTAGCCTTTTTCGCTCAGCCAGATGAGATGAACCAGGTTGGACCAACCAGATGTGAGGGACCAGGTTGCACCAGATGTGCAGCCTTTGGCTCTACAGTGACCTCCTAACTCCTTCTGAGGCCCATTTTGGGACCTATCATATAAGTCCCAAACATAGTGAAAGGCCATTAAATAATGTAAGGGAAGGAGAAAGATAAGGAGGAGACTTTTAACCAGCATGGGATTTCACTGCAAGACAGATCTCTGTTAGAAAAAGTAAATGTAGAATTTGGCTCTCCCATTTGTGCCTTCATTTCCACTGAATGGCAGGGTAGCCTCTAAGTATTCAACTCTAGACTAACTTTTCGTTTACTTACCTTTTAACTAAAAAGATAAATTATTGGGTATTTATCTAATATATGCATACATAATTAGCATAGAATCTTTATTTCAGCATCTGTAGGAACCAAAACCCAAGTGGCAGCACAAACCTGCTCTGCCATTCAAGTACAATTAAAGATAATTTTTTTTTATTTAATGTGATGTGAATGCACACCATAAAGCTAATACAACCTAAGGCGAGAGATGCGCTGTATCACTGCAAAGCAGAGCCCAGATAACCACCGAGCCTAAACTGCACTACAGACTTTCCAGTACAGTCAGGAGGAGACATTTCTGTGTTGAGACAAGGCCAACATATCCTCCAGTTGTGTACAGCAGCACAAAAATACTTTGCCAGTAAGGCTCACTTTGCTTGACAAATCAGCATTTTTCCCTGGCATAAAGTTGCCCAAGTGCATTATTTACAGAAATAGCAGACAATTTGGCTTCAAGAGGAGCTTCGGGACAGGTCCTTGGGCAATATAAGCAGCCTCCCTGGACTGAAAGAGGTAGGTTTACTCACACTGAAGAAATGGTCTGGAAAGGACATGCCAAATGCTTTCGTTCAAAAAGAAAACTTGATATTCACGCCTGCAGATCTGCAGCCAATATGTCCCACAAGCATAAACACGGTCTCACGCAGGGGACACGGCAGTGATCAGGCACCTGATAGTTGGCAGAGGAGGAAATGACAGCTGGAGACAAACAAGACCTAAAAGATATCAGACATTAGTCATGTACTTGAAACAGCCTTGCATGATGAAGGTATATACATACCACACTTATTTTCATCTAGGAAAGCTTTTAGAAGAAGTACCTGGTCTGAAATGTTCTGTAAGAAGTGGAACCAAAGATAAAAGCTCTTCCCATAAGCTTCATCTTTGAAGAACTCTCACATGAAGACCAAACTTGGCAGATTTGTGGCTGATGTGCTGGGTTGTGACATCTGAAGTCAGATTGTAACTTGACGTGAGAGATCCAATCTGACAGGATGCATCAGCTTAAGATACAGCATCTGAAGTCTTAAAAATATGTTTTTCTCTTTGCTCTGCAGTTTTGACAAAAGCTCCACTTACAAAAATTGCCCATCAGGTACTCCCTGCCTCAGCTCTTGGCTGAATGTAGCTGACAGGCTCAGTCACAGAATCCTGGGCCATTCTTCGAAATGTCAAAAAATGCATCATGTTTCTTTGCACAGTGTTTGTTCCTATTTCAATACCCAGATCACTGACTACATTTTCTTGAGGAAAATACATTTGAATTAAAATAACACCTGTGAAAGTGACAAATCAAAGGTCTTGGAGTGCGATGCAACAGCTCTGCTCCCCCCCGCCCCCCCCCCCCCCCCCCCCCTTCACACCAGGTTTTTTCACCTTAATTGATAANTGAATTAAAATAACACCTGTGAAAGTGACAAATCAAAGGTCTTGGAGTGCGATGCAACAGCTCTGCTCCCCCCCGCCCCGCCCTGCCCCCCCACCTTTCACACAGGTTTTTATCACTTAAGTTGATAGATTTTATCTGTGGATAACAGCCTCACCCCCGTACCTTTAGCCAAGGTTCTCCCCACAGTGATGCCATATACCCTCATCTCACTGAAGCATCAGTGATTCAAATTACCGCCTCCATCCACAACGTATGAACCTTCACAGGATGCATGAAGTATCCTCTTTAAATTAAGCCTAATTTGTAACATCCCTCATGTGCAGCCACTTCCATTCTATCAATAAGTGAAGGAGACTAAACTGGCACAATTTGCATCCCAAAGAGTCAGAGATGGGAGCTAAATCAAAGAGATCCATACGATAACTTTCAGGTAGTTAAACCCTTTTCATTATACCAGCATAGATCCCCACTGACTTACCCATCAGTATATTAGGTGTAATTATGTCAAGAGAAAACTAGCTTAGCCTAAAAAGAAAGTAAAACCTACTGACAAGCAATTTATAGCAACTTGCTTATTAGCATCAGAATTTGGGTCGGGAAGCATGGAAGCTCACGATCTCCTTTTCCACCTCCAGAGCATCCACACCCAGCCTTTTACGGTGGCTCTGACCCCAGGAGACCATCTGGGGGGCTGTTCAGTGACCACAGCCTTTGGCTGCTCACATGTTAACATCAGAATTTTGGTAATTCTCAGTAGCTAAGGTTGTTTTCAATAGTGTGGAAGTGACCAAAATAAAAAATAAAGGCTGCTAGTGAGGATTTCTCTCCTCCATAGAAAATATGGTTGGGTAAACACTACTTGGAGCAACCTCATCAAATTCAGTGCCATTTTGTGCCTCAACTGTTTTTTCCCACCTATGAAGACCACAAACAACGTTTCCATGCTAATTCACTTAGGTCTTCACAGAGACAAACAGAAGAGACAGAAAAACATAAGAAGGAGAAGAGCTATGTAGGGACTGATCCAACCACCCTCAAAATCATTTCGAGTTTTGAATCAAGACTTATGTCAGCTTGGGAGATTGGTCTCACATCCTACCCCGTCCTGCTCCAAGTTGCTGAGACTGAAAAACGCACCCTCAGAAAGAACAATTTTAGACCATTTCTTTATGTGCTCTGTTGCTCACCTTTTTTTTCACATTTCTTTCAAAATTGGTAATTCATACAGGAGATAGAGGAGATTTAGAGGATAAACTTTTGTTAATGATACACTAATAAACTTAACTTCATATTGATAACTGCTTTTGAGTAACAGCTGTGTTATTTGCAAAAAAAGTAGAAGCCGATTTATGGAATTAGTCAGTAATTAACCCCCAGGGCATGAGCGCTCCTATAGGCATCAGCCCACCCCAGGCACACCACGAGGAACCCCATCTGCAGGAGATCACAGCGATGGGAAAGGACCACTGCATGTCCATCCCCAGAAAACTGAAGACCAATTTGAAAACTCAAAATGTGTTTTTAAAGATATCTGAAAACTTGAAGTGTGCAAGGGATGCCTGGGGACAAAGTGCTTGTTCAAGCACAGGCTATCCACCTTTGGGTCCTCAAGCAGCCTGCGGTGGAAGGACCACCAACCTTTCATTGCTAAATCCTGGCCCCGTTGGCTATCAGTGTTAGGTGGAAAAGAGCAGACATTTTGCCCCACACAAATGGTCAGATCCTCAGCTGGGATGAGCTGTCAGAAGCTCCTTTGAAAGAAACTGTGATATTTTGCACCCACAAAGATGTTCCCACTCTGGGGACAGGCAGCTTTTTTCCCCAAAATTCATATGTCATCACAACAACTGAAGCCAAAATGGAATGTAAGTGTTGAGCAGGCCCACAAAGCACGACTGCCAGCAGATATAACCCAATTTACCTGGGCTGCTTTCAACATCTCATCAATGTATGGTCCTGGTGGATTCTTGATGCTCACAAGAATCTCCGAGACCCATAATGTAGCTTAAATCCCCAAGCCAAATTCCAATCCACATGAACCACCATAAGAAACTTCACCATGTACCGTGGTAACTTCACCGTGTAGCAGCTTTGGACAGATTTTGGGGCGAGGTTTTCAGCTTGTGCAAACACCTCCCTGAAGTCTGTCCCTCCCTACAGTCAACAAGGACACAGCACAGGAAATATTCTGCATTAACCATACTTCAGCGTCACACAAGAAATTTAGACCCACAAGGCCACTGTGTTTTGCCTTTTCTGCTCAAGGGAGGAGCTCACTGTAGAGGCAGCAGACCCAAGTTCAAAGCACCGAGAGCCGAGAAGACAGCCAGCAGTTCCAAGCCCTGTCAGCCTGGGTATGTTGTTGTTGTTCTGCTTTACAGTGCAATTGCCAAAATGTAAAAGAAAACATGTTTTCTGCATGAGAATCGTGTTTCTAGCTCAGGCAAGGAAAGAATACCTCATTTTTTTTAAAGAATAGTTAGAAAATTGGATCTTTCTGAAGAATGAGCTCTGTGAATATAAAGCAGACGAGTCCCTGAAGATCTGCAGCTTCCCAAGGAAACCTCTATGAATCTTGCCAAGCACACAGTATGAATAATTCCTACAACAATTATTGGGTGAAGTAAATAGGTGGCTCAACAATTTCAAGTATGTGCCTGTGAGGGTGAGGGTCTAATTGTAGGGAGACAAATCTGAGCCGGGTGCCACTCCATCAAGTTCAGTGGCATTTCACCGGGGCTCTGCGCACCCCGCAGGGACAGGGGCGGCACGATGCCCCGGCAGCAGACCCCCAGCCTCCCCACCACTGAGCCCTGGCACTCCCCCAAGCAAAGGCTCGCCCTTTGGTTACACTACATAGTGATTTTGAGATGCTAATAGTAAGTTAAGACGTGCTCAAAATTCACGAGACCTAACACATCATTTAGCACTAAAGACAATGGGGCTGTGCCTGCACTTTGTCACCCTGAGAAGGGACCAAAGAAACGATTCTTCCACACAAAGCCAGGGGGAAGAAGGAATACGAGGAGCAAGGGCTTCCCTAATGTCTGAAGAGAATCATAAGAGAAATTACTTTCACACCAAAGATGTGCAGGGGTTTACAAATATTCTTGTAAAACCTGCAAAAAATACATGGTACTGCAGAAATAACATATTTCTTTTAAACAGTTAAAAAAATGATAAGTGCTTTGTGACAAGCATGTGGGATTTTTTTTTTTTTTTCTGATCCTAGAAGCTTTCATGCAGATCTGGCACTGCTGTGCCACACTTGTATAAATCATCATAAGAGATACTGGAGCGGGAATAAAGGTCCAGGTTAAAGAGCTGTATTAAATATTTCCCTCCTCCTGTGCTCTACAGGTCCTCTCTGTCCCTCCTCTGCCCTCCCAGCAGGTCCTCACGCACACAGTGCGTCTCTACCAACATAGAGAGAGTGAGAAAACACTGCCTCAGCAAGTTCATCTCCCTTACAGAAAATAATTTATTTAATATAAGGCTGAATTGGGAGGGCTTGAATCGCCTTGTCCTGGTCCGAGTGCTCGGAAAGGGCTCTGTGGCCGCGGGGGCAACATTTCTGGGGAACATCTCCCTCCAAAGCTCAGCTCCGGCAAAAGGCCCTAGTTTGAAGGCCAGTCGCACGGGCTACTAACAAATCCAACACACGATGAATTTAGGCAAGACTCTGCTACGTGCACATTAGCATTTGATTACGCAGCAGAAACGGAGGCGCCCCGCAAACCTTTCCCCCTCTATTTGCACGCCCGCCTGGCAGTACGCTCGAGTGGCTGCACAGTTAGCTCCACAGCACACTGCAAACACAAGCTCGCCCCATTGCTCATCGTCCCTTTTTTTCCTCCCCACCTTCTCCTCCCGCTTCTCCAAATTCAAGTCCCTCATCTGCCGAATGACAGAGGCATCCTTACAACTTAGGTAACAGAGGAGAGAGCCAGGTCCAAGCGGGAGCAGACACGGACCAGCCGCGGCTCCCCGCAGGCATGGGAAGGCGCTGGGGTGTGGAAGGGAGGCGAGGAGATCCCAGCTCCACCAGCCCTCGCTGCTCGGCGTTCCTCTGCCCACGCACGCGCTGAGCGAAGGCGCTGCCTGTCCGAGCTGCTAAGGAGCCGGCAGTGGTCCTGGGAATATCGGCCCCTTCAGAATTGCCAGTTGAAGCAATTCAGAGAAAGCGGTTGCAGGTTCAGGAAAACCAAATCTGTTTGACAGAAAAATAATAATAATAATAGTAATTTATACTGGCACTTGATAAATTCCTATAAGGTTTAGAAGTTTAGATGATGAATTTGAATATCCTCAGTCCGACGTAAAAATTTGGTAGTTTGATCCTTACCTTTCACTTGAGTTTTATGGTGCATTTCTAACAGCAATGGAAACCACTGCAAAGTGTCACAGTGTCTTGCGGGCGTCTAACAGCACGCTCTCTTCTGAGCTCTTTTCCTATTAGGAGATCTGCATGCATCAAAAAGAAAAAAAAAAGAAAAGAAAAAATATCTTATTTATAATTTTTGCCAAAATATTTGAATGAGACATAGTGGGTCTGGTCTGCCCACTGGCTGCCCAGGGTTCCCATGACGGGGCGACCGTGCCGAGGGGCTGCCACAGCCTTCTTAGCCTCTGTACAGGGAAGAAATACAGGAGGAAAAAAAAAAACAACAAAAAAACCACAATACCGAAGTACCCAACTCCTCTGAAAACAAAGATCTGAATACATGTCTGAACAAAAACCAGGTGTTTCACTTTAGAAGTGTCATTAGGAAAACATCCACACCAGTAAAAACTGTCTGCTCCATACAATCCTGTGAGATCTTGTCTGGGTGTCCGACTGCTGCCGTGTTCCTGAAGGTACCAGGAGCAGGGGTCTGGGGGGGCAACCTGCTGTTGTTCATATAAATGTATGTTACTTACAGAAAAGAGTTCAAATATCTGTCAGCAGTTCCCAGCACTGAGCTGTGAGAGTGCAAAGGAAGAAAAAAATAGCCTTTGTGGTTTTCTCAGGACGAAACAAGCGAAGGCATTTTGCTTAAACTCTGTTTTTCAGGCCACTCTATTTCGATCCACTCGCTATTAGCTCTATGCAGACTGTGTTTTCCTTCTCTCCTGGATTCAGTATACCGTTAGGTGAGTAATATAATCAATAAATAAGATGGTTATTATCATCTGGATGTCATTAGGAGGCTTAGAATTACTTTGTGCCACTAGATCTAACTTCTCACAGGTCATCTGGGACAGATGTTTTTTAAGATAGATATTAACTATAATCACGTGGGTTAAAATTAAGAGAGGGTATAATGAGCTTCTTAAATCACAGGGAATGTCACTATGGGAAATATCTGATTTTTTTTTTTTT
>VZTL01030868.1:2335-25160 GCA_013400535.1 Scopus umbretta
TGTGTTTTGGTTTGGGTTTTTTTGTTCTGTTTGGTTGATTTTATCTCTTTTGTTTTTTTTCCCCCCTCAATGTACATCAGTATGGAATCAAACACACCAACAAGTTTACCAAGAAGTAATAATAATAAAAAATAGATACATATTTTAACTTATTTCTTTTTTATTGAATCTATATGTATAAAGCTTGCCTATTTCGAAAAAATTTCAGGAAGCTGAAACCCTTACTCTTGAAACCATATTCTGCAATCTGTCTTTAGCTGCCAGCGCTATATGGGAAAATCCCTGAAGAACTTTCATATACTGTTTGCACAGGAAGGATAATGCCCTTAAATCCCTTGTAACCATAACACTGCAAATTCACTCGGCTAACCTGAGCACTAATCTACTGTAGGGATTATATATGCGATTTATAGCCCTTCATGAAGAGCTCTGGCGTTTGCTGGAACATGTCTATGGAGCTGACTAAAAGTTGTGGAGAGGTACAACAGGGGAGGGAAAGGAAGGAAGGAGGAACTGTATTTTCAAAACTTCTTTCATACAGGAAACAGTTTGTTCACAGATCAGGTACACACACTTCATTTATCCTAAGACAATGACAACGGAGGGAAATAAGGAATACCAGACTGCCTGTTTCTAGCCTGCTTTCATACATAAATGCACCTAAGCTAAGGTTAGTCATACGTGTGTTGGAAGAAAAATAAAGACTGCCAGCCTACCAGAATAGCAAGGGCAGAAAGACAAGAAGCGACAGTTAATGGCTAAATGCCAGTCTAATTGTAATTAGGGACATTGTTGAGTCAGAATATAGCTAAAAGTTAATGTCAGGAGACCCATGAAAACTTTGCCTGAAAATATTTAAGCTCTGTCCCCCAACAGCAACTATTCATTCTACTTACAAATGCCTACTTCTAACTGATTTTACTCCCACAGAACTAACAGAGACATACAAATTAAGCTACATTTCCCCAGAGGATCTTCTATGATCTTTTATCAATTAAACAAAAGAACTAAGACTGCTTTCAGATCCTAAGTTTGCCATTATGTATTCCAGGAAAGCATTTTACCTGGAGCCTGAGAGGGAGTCAGAAAACATTGAACATTTCTTCTATAATACCATTTCTACACAAATAGCTTGTCTGAAGTATAGCTGATGCTAGCTTATTCAGAAAAAAAGTGCAGCTATGAAAAACCTAGTTTTTTTTACTCAGATACTGAGAAAGCTTGCAACTTTGCAACCTGAAGATGAACATCTACTCTAAATGGGTCAATTCGTATCTTTCTAAGGCCAGCAGAGCAAGGATGGAGTTGAGATACATCATAATGTGGTCAGTCCCCCCCAGTGTACTATGAGGAGAACAAAATTCCTACAGATTTTTAGTACGGAAGAATTGCACCTCAAATGCATTTGAAACTGAGTCTATTACTGTTGCTGTTCAAGTTATATTTGAAGCCAGACTCAGCACAAAAACTAAAAGGAAAAAAATGCATACCAATTGCTTCACAGAGATGACACTGTATTTGAGCTCTAGATGTTCCCATATTATCGTCACTCAAATAACGTAAGAGCAGGCCAACCGATTAAACAAAATTTGAAGAGAACTAAGGAGAGAAGTGTTAGCCAAAATTCAAAAGATATCTGAATCTAGAAACACAACTGTGTCAAATGAAATTCTGCCTAAGACAAGACAAAGTGGCATAAATGAGACACATCATGAAAAAACAGAACAGAGAACAAAATTAAAAATGACTGCCTTTGCAAAATCAAAAAATGTTACTAAAGGCTTCTTAAAATGTAATACGCCTTTCAAAAACTAATTTCCCAAAAGGTATGCTTGTATCTTGGAGAAAAAAAAAAAACAAAAACATATATAGTTTTAGTCCAAATACATAATTCCAATTTGTAACTGGAGCCTGCTCCAGAACCAGGAAATACAGTAACTTTCTGCATCATGGGGAAGCAAGTCCGATCACCTGCGATAATTTAATGCCAGGTTACTGGAGGGCTGCAGTGAGCACGAACTCTAGGAGAAAAGCACTGCAGTGCTTGTGTGCTGGTCAGCAATAACAGTGAGCATGGTTATCCTACTTCAGCTGGCAGGAGGTGGATAATTAGAAAAGACACGATGGGAGAGGACGAAGGAAGTGTGTAAGTCTACAGAATACCTTCCAGTTAGCAAAATGCCAGTTAAGATGAATGACTCTGTGTACAGCATGTTATATTACCAAGAAGAAAGTCCACAGATTTGCCAAACCCTTCTCAGAGATTAAAGGTCAGGAAGCTGTCTTCAGTTCTTAGATGTGCAAAACCTTTAAAGTTAACACAGGGAAGCAAGCAGCTTGGATCATTGTAAGAAAAAAACAAACCTATTGGATGCTTTAAAAGATAGCAGACTGCAGAATGTCTTCAAAAATCAGTTTAGTCTCAGTTAAATCATTTTCATTCATTCAAAGGTGCTATACAGACAGCTGAGGATTTCTTCTGTTGCTACAGGAATAACATTGCCTGGCACACAGCTTTCATCCAGCTTTGCATCCAGGGAGCTGCAGCCCCTGAGGGACACAAAAGCAGATAAGCAGAATAGCAACTAGCACACCACTCCTGTCAATGTGACTTAGAGCTGGGTGACCGACACTGTGTTGATTCCCAGCTCTAGAAAATAAACAGGGACCACACAAAACCGTCTGTTCCCACCACAGCTCGGCCAATGACCCAGCCTAAGACACTATCTGCCCTGAATTTATTCTGTTCTGAAGCAAAATGACATAATGCTAAATTTCCAGGATCGGCAAGCTGAGGAACAACGTTCTGACTGCCATTTCAAAGCCCACTAGTCCGCACGCGTAGTGTTGCGCCAACGCAGGCTACTCTGGCGTCCTGGGCCCCTTCACCCTTGAAACTAAACAAATTGTTTTGGGGCTGAACCTCCAACCCATTCAAGTGCCTAAGTTTCTATAGGCATTGCCACAGATGAATTATATCGTTTCTTCCGTACCGCTCAAGCTGCAGAAGCAAGAACACGGTGTCTATCTGCCATGAAGGTTAATTTAAAATATTAATGACAGTTATCGAGCAACTTTTCTGAAAATATTCTTTATTTCCTGCTTGTATAAATATTGGCAGACAGAATGGGATGTGCTTTAAACAGATTATTAAGTGTACTCAACCCACAACTGTGTATGTGAAGTCAGCAATCCCATCATCCAGTTAACTGCAAGCCAGTTTCAGATAAAAACACACTTAAAATTAGTTTTGATGAAAACCAAAAGTTCACATGCCCTGACTGCAGTAAGTGCAACATTCTCCATACAAAACCAAAAATCAAGTATCCTTACAAAACAAGCTGAAAAAAAAGTCAAAGATTTTATATAAGAAAAAATAACTACAGAAAGCAACATAACGCGCACCAGCGTCTCTTCAGAGAGGCAAAACAGAGCAAGACTTTCTCTCCCTGGATACAAAGACAGTCGCACTAAGGAAACATCTGCACACTCAGCATATGCCAAGACACAGGGAAAAAAAAGAGATTCAGAGATTTTGCAATCACATCAGAATGACTTCGGACCAAAGTAAAAGGGCGAGAATCTAACCCTATGCAGCTAAACCCACAATTTTTGTGGAATCTTAGGAAACAAATTGAATTATTTTAAATGTCTAAGAGAGCAATTCCAAAACCGACTCTGACTTTGTCTTTGCCCCACACAAAATGTTGGGGGGAGGAAACCCTAAGAAAGAGGGCAACGGATCCCACAGACAAGAATAAGGTCAACACACCACCCGGTCTCAAGCATGTCCCTTCAAGCCACTCAGCAGCATCCAGATGCAGCCACTTCTGCACGAAAGCCATCATTCTGAGTTAGTACCCTAAGAAACAATCAAAAAACATGTGTTACAGTCTGAGTCCAAAAAAGACACGTTGCTTTGTTACGTGTGCGTGCAAGCAAGGATGCATTTGTTCAGAACCTGTTAAGATGACAAACAAGGTCAATTGTTGTGGTTTAAAAACAGCTTCTGCTTTAAGGACCCAACTTTAAAATTACAGAACACAGCACTAACTTAAAATTCAGGAATGCTGAAGATGGGGATTAGATTTTCTTGGTCGTCTTACACTGTAAATTAGCCTGATGGAACACAGCGTCAGAAAACTCAATTGTTCCAGCCAACAAATTAATTTGTAGCTTTACTTCTGTATCACGCCTGGACTTTTCAGTGCATTTCAAAATGCAATGTTCTGCCATTTCTGCAAAAATCTCTCAATTTCATAAGAATGCATTCCTTGGTATTGACCATCTGACTATACATGTTATTAATATTTCAAAAAAACCTCCACATTTTCTACATGACCTTTTTATAAAAAGGCAAGTGGCCTTTCCCACCTCATTTTGAAGGTCCCATAGAAACCAGTATTCAGTTAGATAACGCAACAGCCCACCATTTGCAAGAGCACAGTTTCAATCTTTTTCAGTTACAAAAAAAAAGAAAAAAACCCCAAAACACCAAAAACCACAAGACAGATATGATATTTTCAGTCACTTCCCATAAGGAAATAAAAGAACTATAGTATGTCTATCAGTGCTTTCTTTTTAAAAGCTGTAACTGCAACCAGTTAATTTGAAAACAAACCAAAAAACACCAAAACAAACAATCCCATTGCCTTGGTCATCAACTGCCTTTGTCAAAATCTACACTTGCAACAGTGTCTCGGCCCACATTCCTACATTTAGGATTATAATACAAGAAAAATATTTACATTTGTTTTACACCCCCTGCAGAGCTCTGCTCCAAATCGTGTTGGGTTCAGACTGAACCTTTCCGGCTTAAAGAAAGGATAGATATTCTTGATGCCCTAACACTAGGCAGTTTCATCGAGACCGTGACTGAGCTGAAATGAAGAGCTCGGATTTGAGAGAGAAGGCCGAGAAGCCACGGATTGAACGCAGCGTTTGTCTAACTGAACGACCAGTCAGAGGCTGGTCCTCAGGGTGCACACGGACTCGCTGTTAATCACATTAGCCCAAACGCCTCACGTTTCCTGCAGGTGGCCAGGCTACCAAAACTGCAGAAGCTGGGGAAAAACAAACACATAGATCTAACAAAAAGACATTCCTGGGTTTCAGGGGACTTTATTTCCTCATCAATTACACGGAAAAACAAAAAACCCAAGAGCCAGCCCTTCCATGGCAATTTTTTGTTAATTTTTCTTTTTAATGCAAGTGGATTGCAGAAACTCTTTTTTGGGTCGTAACAGACACAGCAGGATGTTTCTCAGCTCCAACAAAAGTCAAGTACAGTATCCCCCTGAATATCTTATACTTTTACACATCTAATATCTACATAAAATCAATGTACAGAGCTGTCGATTAAACAGCATAAAGACACTCCCTCCTAGCTGTACTATTCATCAGAACGTAGGGGTAATAAAAGGGCCAAATGAATACCACAGGCAATTAGATCTCCAAACAACAGGACTCTGAAAATTCTGAACATAAGACAACAGACCATACCATATGTCTATGCAAGTAGCTTCACAGATTCTGCAGAGTCATGCTGACTCATATCGGCCAAAGATGTAGCTCAATTTCTTATTTCTGTAACATTTTTTGTACCTGCCAGCTCAAGCCAGTGAACCGTTATAATCCTAAAGGCTAAGCAAAGTGATACCTTTAACTGTATTACAATCAGGCAATTTAAAAAATAAAAAATAAAACAAAAAGAACTTCTGGGCAAAACAAAGCGATTAGTGCTTCTTTCACAGAAGTCCCAAAGTTTCAGTGATTGCATCCTCACTGGAACCAAATACATGTTATTGCAAGAGAGACCACAATTTAAACAGAGACATTTGTTCTTCCTCTCCTCGTGATGATATCTTATCACAGTCCAAGTGTTTTATATCAGCACACTGAAATTATGTGTAATGAACAAGGATGTTGAAGATAAAGTCTAAGAGTTACAAAGCAAGTACTTCCTTTCTCTCTAAACAATATGACTGAATCCACTTCTTGAAGAAATCAAGCTATATTTATATTCACCCTCTTGAAATGCTACAGGCAGCCATAGAAGGATAAGTTTATAATAAATTGCTATATTTGGAAACCTTTGTTGCTAAGCATCTTCTAACGTTCAGTACAGTTTATACCATTCATGTCCCTGCTACATAATTAACATTATTTTTTTTTTTTTTGGAAAAACATAAGAAAAGTGCAGTGCTTATCTTTGTTGTTAAATTAAAACCATTACAATTTTTTAGGGAATGAATAAAAGACTGTGTGGCCAATTAATTAAAGCAGAAGCAACAAGATCTCAGGGGCATACAAACACTGACATTATATACAAGGATACAGCAAAGTCTATCTTCTAGATGCTGCATCTGCTTGAGATAACACAATTCCAAAGGCAGCTGTTCACACTAAAAGGTAGTCTACTAAATGATTTAGGACAGAGTAGACCTCTCCCAGTCTTAAGAATATGACTTTCTTAGCTGCACACGTAATATGCCCTTCTCTTGTCAAGAATTCCGCGCATGTGAATCCCTCAGAGAGTACTCGAGTCCTCAAGAGTCTACCACGGGGAGCCTGTTGCAAGCTGATGTCCACAGGATGTGGTCCAGTGCCCATTCAAGGTATTTGCAGGTTTTCCGTACTACGCTGTTAACCTATACAAAAGCATGCAGTTAATGGTGGAAATCACAAGCATATTGCTAGGCAGTAGAGAATCACAGCAAATCCCAGTTTCTCCACTGTAGCCACTACAGATAATGTAACCTCCGACAGAGATGAGGTACACTAATTCCGAAAGCATTGCACCTAAGCTAGTGATACTTGCCACCTTAGAAATACCAATTTTCATTTTGCTGGAATAACCAAGTTACTTGTAAAACAGACAAATGCTTGCTCAGTATGTGAGGGGAGATGCAAGTGCCCTGCGCAACAACTAAGGCTGAGATAGATACACACATACAGAGCTGATGCCTGTCACCCTGTTGTCAACTCTTGCAACAATACTGTAAGCTTTATGATACCTACCATTTTTCCTAGAAAGTCACAAAACTTTGTGGTTTCATTTTGTGAGAAGCTAGAACTCTACCTTTAGTAGAGGAAAAGAAGGTATTGGAAGAAAAATCCACAAATATTTTAAAAATTCAGCAGACCAAATAAAAATACTCTTAACTCATTATTATAACCATCTATATGTAAATATTTCACAGGTGTTTCGTCATAATACCCTGTTTGGAAAAGTCCAGAGCACACTACACAGATTCTCCAGGTCTGTTGTCCACCTTTCCTCTCCTTGCCTATTCCAGCATACACAACACTGCAATTCTGTACACACCACATACACAGGGGCCTAGAAACATTCAGCCCAAGCTGAACATTAAAGGCTCCTAAGACTTCTTAATGACTTCCATGCAAATGCACAGAGTTGCTGAACGGAATAGAAAACTTGCCTGTCTGACCCCAGAAGCACCACTAAGCAATTCTTGCACCAGAGAACAAACAACTTCTGCCAAGAAAACAGTTGGAATATGTTTAACTCTACAATAGCTATTTACTTTTCATTAACACTTGTTCTTCAGAGTTATATAGAAGACAAACATCAAAGCTTGTATAACGAAGTATCTTAGGAAACCTAACTATACACGCAAAAGTGAAAGGTTTGCCTATCATAGCCCTACAATTACTACATTTACTGTCTTACATTAATTACTACACCCTTGCTTTATATAAGCAGTTTATACACAATATTATACATCTGTTAAAAAAAAAATAGAGTTGAAGTATAAAGATAAGGAAGGATTAGACCTTTGGAAATGATCTAAACTTTGTATTAAGAATGTAAACATATTTAGCTTGTAAACTTTCAGGCTTTCCAGCCAGAAATGAAGTACCTAAAGATATATAAATGGGGTAACCAGGACTCAAGAACCTTCCAAAGACCACTACCGCAATATGATTAGCAAGCGACAGTGATCTTGTACCAAAAACTGAACACGTGTTTCCGAATTCAGAATTCCTGCTTCTAAATTAGTTTCCATGTTTCACCTGTACTTACACATACATCATGTGTGAAAGTAGCACAAGTAACCTTGAAATTTGTGAAAGAACTCTGAACTCAGATTACTGCCTGATTATTAAGCATTTTGGTTATTTAGAAATGCAGACCAGCAGTCCTAGCTATATGTTTATATCATGTTTTATGTTGTAATATATAAGAAATATTATGTTCAATTCTGAGCCCTACATTACCAAAAGGTTATTGACAAACTGGAGGGAGTTCAGAGAAAACCAACATAATTTCTAAGAAGGCAGGAAGGACTTATTTATGAGGAAAGATTAAAAGAGCTAAATATTTATAGTTTGGCTCAGTAATGAATGAGGAGGTAGGGGACATGCGAACAGCCTAAAGATATCTGAAGGGTGTAAACACAAAGGAGGGAGAGTGAACGTGTTATACAAGGATGTAAATAGAAATAATGGGATAAAACTAAACAAGGAAAACTTCGGCTCAATATCAGAGAGCATTCCTGGACAGCAAGCTGTCTTGGCCCACAGCACAGTTTAAGTGAAGCAATAGAAACCCACTGCTTGGAACAACAAACAAGACCAGACAAAACACTGGAAAATTTGCTACATGAAATAACCTTGCTCTGCTGAGAAGAAATATTACTTCATAAAAGCTAGTCTTTTCTAAGTTTAACTCCAGTGAAAGCAGTAATATTTTACAAGGTGTTGAAAATTTAATGTAAAAAATAGATATCAAGAGCTTAATCAGAAAAAAAGAATCTAACTAAGAACGTTCCTTTAACCACAAGCAACTTACATTCAGTTTAGGTAATATTTCAACCAAATCACGCTTCTGCAACTCTTTGAAAAGGAAAAATACACGTGGGCTGCAAAGAGTTAATGGCGCTGGACTGTATTCTCCCCAGCAGAGGTCACTCCAAGTTAACAAATGACAAGGAAATTTAACAGCATGGATTCAAGCTTCAGGAAAGAAGATCAATAGAAAGGAGACATCCTCCTTCCCTCATTCCCAGCACTGGCTTTGGATGCAAAGCTTCCAGATAACAGCGTGTCCTGCAATCGGTCGCAGGTAGATGCCAGAAGTTTTGGATCTACATAGCACGTAATGTTCAATTTGCACAACATTCAAAATCTGTGTTCTAAAAGGCCCTCAGGAAGTGGGTAAATATCGCCTATTTGCAGCTGGATTATGCAGGGTCCAGAATTGATGCGCGCATGCACAAGTAAAGCCTAGGCTGGGTCATGTTTAGACTTGAAACCACAACACTTTTCACTGAAAATTTTAGATTACATTAGTTAAGTATTTACTATGCAAGGACCGTGACACAGGCAGACTGACAGGCTTCCAAAAACACAGAGGAAGGAAAACAAAAAGGGAGTTTATCTTTTTTGTTGCTGTTTGTATATATTTGTTTTAAAAAGAATGTTTGCTAATTTAAGACAGAGCTTAAAACGCCACCAAAGCCAGCAGAAGAGCATTATAAAAAGAACAGTCCATGTCCGTAAATATTTTTTTCTTCTTGATCCATACAAAACTCCACAAATTCATATTTGAGAACTATCCCTTAAAAATTCTGGAAACTGGCAACTAAAAACCTTGTTGTTCCAGGTGCCATCACCCCTAATAAAACTTCTGTCATCTTCATAGTTAATTCTGATGCAAGAATTAACTGTGCACCGTGCCACTGCCAGAGGAAGCTGTCCCAGTGCCAACGGAAATAAAAATAACCAGCACATACAGCAAACATATATTTGCAAACTACAAGGGAGCAAACATGCGTAAGCAGAGCTGAGGAAGCATATTTTGACTAGACTGTCTTAAAAGGCTGCTCGTGGGTAGATTTAAGGTCCAACACTTAAACTGCGTATACGCATTCTAGCAAAATATAAGAATTGATAGAGCGTACTTTTAATATTTCATCCAACAAAAACAAAAGTGAACTTGTGTTTAAGTATTCCCTGGAACATACTGAACCCTGGCTGCATGATGCATGGATAATTCTCCAGGGCTATGCCTGTACCGGAGGCCAAGGGACTCTTTCCAGCCCCCAGCTCGGGGCGTGCTCTCCGGCTCTCCCAGCTCCACTGCACAACCTGACCCAGGTGCCCTGTCACAAGCTCCTCATCTGCAGGCAAATGAAATGCAGGCAAAGAAAATACAGAAGGGATCCACAGTAAACACCACTCAGGCCCACAGTCTCAACGTCCTGGGAAACAAGGACCGGCAGGACAGGCTGTCTAGCCTGGGCAACTTGGGATGTTTTGTATGGAAGAACAGGAAAACTCCTAGGGATTGGTCAGTTAACTCACTAAACCATGGGTTTACTGAGAGCCAGCTAGCTATCTAATACGCTAGAAATGGCACAGGGTATTCCCCAGTGTTATTAAACTTAACATTCCATTTTAAAATCTGTTAATACTAAAAGAGTTTTTCTGATCTGCCCAGGAGCAGACTGGTGTTCCTCACGTTCCATGCTTGGCTATGCGTTCTTTGACACAAAAATTAAATCTCATTGTTTTAAAAGCTATTAGTGCAGATTGGGGATTTTTATTTTTTTTTTTAAAAAAAAGAGACTAACAATAAAATAAGATCCTAAATAAGATGCACAACGCCTTACCTGCTTCCTTGCACAAAGCTGCCAAGTCTGCACCCACATAACCATGTGCACTATCAGCCAGTTGCGCCAACTCTGCTGCTGTGAGCGAGTGGGGAACTTTCTTGAGAAGCTTTTGGAGTATGTCCAGACGGTCTTGGGCATTGGGAATTCCAATTTCTATCTCTTTATCAAACCGTCCAGGTCTGCGTAGTGCTGCATCCAGTGCATGAGGACGATTAGTGGCCCCAAGTACCAGGAGCTGCCCTTCACTGCCTTCCTAAAGGGCACCAAACAATGCCAAATATTAATTTTTAAATACAATTAAATGTCACGCAGCTTATAAACATACTTCTCGCTTACTTTTCCCAACTATTACATACACTAAAATCCTGATGCTAGCTCTAAAGGAACAAAGCAAACTTTTCAGAATATATACCCAAGTGATCCCATCCAACCTATTCCTTACTGCAATTTAGCAATACTATAGGCTGCATGCACAAACAGGTAATACAAGAGAAACTTTACTCCAAGATGCCCTCATCCTAGTGTCTCCCACTTTGATCCCCAAGAACCTGCTTTCCTATATCAGGAAAGTAAGCACCAAGGAAAGAAAAAAAAGGTGTTTAAGCTAAAAGGCAGCATTGGCACAAGAACAAAAAGGTATCAGCAGACCTTGAATAAACAAGGTTGGGAAACAAATCATTTAAAGTACCAAAAACAGCAGAGACAGGAGGTTATAAAGCTTCCTGTAGGTTCAGTAGGAAAAGCAAGGTCAAAAATCCTAACTGATTTCCTCAAGTTCTGCTTTTTCACTTTTAGAGTGAGGCAAAAGCAGCCAGGAGGTCTCTTGCAGTGCCCTTCTCTTTTTGTGAACAAAGCACTTTCTCCAGGAAGAATATCCATCAGCCTTTGCCATCAGGAAATATGTTCTGCCTATGAACAACTCCGGACTGGGCAACTACCATGCAGGAAAATAATGAGAAACTTGCAGATTACACGAACAGCAGAAATTCATTTTCATACTGTGGACAGATTTCTTTCATCTTTCCTGCTAATAATCATAAAATAATAGATGAGAGATTGGCAAACTTTATGGGCTTAATCCATAATTAAGTGTACTTAATAATGAGTACTCAAGTCAATTAAATTTACTGTTTCTTCAGTAGGCTCTTGTTTATGTCCTAAATATTACTATGGCAATCTTGAAATAGCTGTCGTTGCCTTTAATAATGCAGCCTACATATCACCCGAAGTATTTTGATGACTTTGATTTCAGAGCAATTAAAAATACCTAGCTTAGTTCAGTGATGGGCTGTCACTAAAATTTCACCTTTATTTCCAAAACTACTAGAGTGGGAGAAGGCAAAAGAAACACAGTGAATGGAAGAAAACTTAATTTCTTTTCATCTCACAGTTGTCAAGAGATAATCCCCTCCTGTTCTTCTGCTTAGCATCCAATACAGCATTAGATTACTATATGAAGTCTCACCTAAGCCTATTTTCTTTTCCCCCAAGTGACACATCTAAAATTGGCTGCATTATAGCAGTATAATTATTTTGTCCAGCTAGTCCCCACACACATTAATTGTCTCAATACAGGCTGCTTACTGAACCAATGCCATCCATTAATGTCAGTAACGAAGCAACAACTCTCTTTTCAACTTCATTCTGAGCCCCTTCTCTCTTTGGACAGAGTGCATCCAACTCATCTATAAATACAATGGAGGGTCGACTGGAGGAAAAAAAAAAAAGAAAAAAAAAGTGTCAGGAAGATTTAAAACACCAAGGCAGAGAAGTGCAAAGCTATTTATGGAAAAAGTCCAGTTCCTACAAAAATTAACAAGCATCCCATTCCTTTAGGCAACTGAAAGTTTCAACCTTGAATATGGTGTTACTCAGAGAGATAACTAAAATGACTACTAGACAACTAATACCTTTAAGATGATTTACCAATCTACTTTTATTACTTTCTCCTAAATGCTCAACACTAAATACATCAATTTCATGAGTAAAAAGACAGCGTTTTGTTTGCCACTTCCACAAATGCAGTATGCAATAGTCTTTTGCTAATATATTATGAACACCAAACATCTGGAAGTCTAAAGTCCGCCCTAACTAGGTCTAATAAATTTGGGCAGAATGCCACCCTAATCCAGAGGCATGCTATATCCAGTACCAACACTAGCTCATTTAGTGCTGGCTTCCATGTCTCAGCACAGTTACTACATTGGTCTCCAAAGATAAAACTAGACAGAAAAATTTGGATCCAGGTGAAACGCTGGCTCGTGCTTCCATCTGTTGAAGTAAGTGTACAGTACACTAACGATACAGATCGAGCAATTTGGCACCGTCCGTAACAGTCCTTTAAAAAGGGTAGTGTCCAAAAGCATTTAATAGGCATACTAGAATTTCACTGCTTTCCTTCTAGCTAAGCTCTATATAAACAAATTTATTTCCTTTTAAAAACCGCTGCAGGAAAAAATTACAATTCAAAGATTCTTGCAAATGTTTTTCTTTTAAGAGCATTAACGCTGGAACCAATACCGCAAATAAGTGAGCACGAATAAAGTTATCCAAAAGAACATACCGCAGAGAAGCTTCAGCAAATATCTGGCGTAATCTTGATTCAGACTCCCCATAAAACCTATAATAATTAAAATATTTTAATAGAAACCATTTTTTGGTCTTTTCCAGGCAACTTGGAAAACTGCCGCTCGTGTGTTCCAAAAAGCCATAGCGCACCCTTTCAAAGTCCTGAAGTATACGTAAATCTACAATAACCTTTATTTCCACAAGACAAAAAATTAAGGTAAAACGGGGCACAGGCAAAGATATAACTATCTTGTAACTGGAAAAAAGATTCAAGGGAAAAGCTTGTCTCTTCTGTGTTAGAAACAATTTTATCTATATTTTTAAAGAACAAAAAAATAAATCAGTTCCCTGGAGATATTAATCTGTGCAGCATCATCTCAATTTCAAATATGCTTTAACAAGTCACTCTTCTTGTTGCAGAACTAACTAACAAGCAATTGCAGAGGCAGTTTTAGTCCCCTCTTTAATTTAGTCCATGCCTTACACAAACCTCTTGGCCAAACCCAATAAACCTCTTATTACAAGAAGAAACATAAGCCCTGCTTGAGAGAACCCTTTCCCGTTTGTTTTTGACTCTCTTGGGCAGATAGCCCATAGGCAATTCTGCATCTACATCTCTCCGCAATGGATAGATGCCAGGACAGATTTGTGGCTAATTTATCTGTAGAATTAATGAAAATAAATTGGGTGGACTTACTTGCTTATTATTTCAGGACCATTAATAACGGTAACATGAGCGCCAACCTCATTTGCAATGGCTTTGGCAATCATAGTCTTCCCGGTACCTGGGGGGCCATATAATAGCACTCCTCTAGGAGGAGGGATTCCTTTAAACAAGCACATGCACACAAACAGAGAAGAAAGTTATTTGTGATAAATGCCAGACTGAAAAACCTGCACTTGCACATTTCGCTATCCTAGTTACTACCAATTATAACTTGACTGCAGCACTAACTTCTTTAACAGACCTATCATTTTGATAGAATTGTAGGCTTTCAATGGGAAGAACATTCATATATATATATATTTAAAATACATATACACACACACACCCCTCTATGTCTTTTACTTTTGAAGTCCAAATGATTCTGTTTAAAAAGCAACTATTTAAATTGTTATATTTTTCAGTAGTTCAACATTATAATTCTCCCTCTGCGTTGTGTTTGTTTGGGGCTTTTTTCAAAAAAATTATTGGACTGAATACCTAACGTCTACGAACATACTTTATTAAGTTATTCATGATTCTTACAGCGTCATTAATACAAAGATCCAACATCTGAAAACCACTTCTCTTCAACACTCCAAAAAATTTCAGAAATACTGTGAGATTTGATTCAAGAATACTTACAACAAGATGAAAAATACACATCAGAAGGATGAATCTGCCTCTTTAATGGCAAATGTTAAGAGCCAAAACAGACAGAAACATTCAGGTGCAGAACATAAGGGACACTCGAAGAACAAGATACTACTGTGTACAGTTAAAACTCGACAGAAACTACAGGTATCTGCATGAAGTAATATTAGGATCCCAGGTAAAGAGACAAAAAAAAAAAAAAAACCAAAAAAAACCACCACACATTTCAGACCAGCAAAGCCAAATTAAATGTGCACAAAGCCAAAAACAGAAGGTGAAAAATTAGAAAGCAAAAAGAAGAGACAAATGTTTGACAAAGGACTGACCCTCGCACAAAAGACAGTGCTGAAACATGACCAAAGAAGAAACATTGGTTGGGTACTGAGATACCAGACAGAGGATGATGCCTGAACAGCAGGTCACATCCCAGTGGTGACAGAGAACAATACAGCTGGCATGGACAGAAATCCCAAATCTTAGGAACTAATATACTCAAAAAGAAAAAAAAAAAAATTATCTGCTAACAGAGGACAGAAATACAGTATAGAAATAAGTGTCTTTACAGACAGGTTACTTCACAAGAGTCCATGAAAGCACGCGGTGCTCCCTCATGTGGCTTTTCTGGTACTGGCAAGAAATGGAGCTGCTGAACTAAAGGTCTCATCTCAGCCGACAGCCTCGCTCCCCGTGCAGAGACAAGGACTCTAAACGTTTGGATGGTTACTAAAGGTTTGTAACTGGTGAGAAAACATCATCATCTCTCATGTAAGTAGTAGAGAATCTGATCAAGCACTTTTGGGACTAAGTATGAAGAACGTCGATACTGAAGCAAACAAAACCATGCGGTGACGCTGTGGTTGGAGGTCTGCAAATCGAGCTGGACCAGGCACGGATGAAGATGCCTCACACCATCCCACTGACACCTGCCTATCACGCCCAAGCAACACACACCGAAAGAGCCACCTGTGTCTTATGGAAATTGTCCCACTGATCACTGAAATCACCTCCTCTCTAAAGCCTATCTGGGGAAGAGGTAAGGCAGAGAAATAAAAAGCCTCAAAGACATGATATTAAAGAAATATTTATAGGTAAGAGCCCCATCTCACAGTGATGCACACCTAGACAAGTACAATGAGCAGACATAAAGCAGGTATGTACATATCCATTTGTGATAAATACACAGTACAGAGTTTTATCTGTGTCACAAAAATCCTCTAAGTTCCTATATATGTTATATCTAACTTTACATATGGCAACAGTTATTGTGCTAGTCTTTCCACCCTGTAATTCCATACTAAACGCACTGAGCGGTTTGACTAAACAGCCTCAAACACTTCCTTGAAATTTTGCAGGAACCCTACAAAACGCAGGGATAAGAACAGCAGAAGAATTAATCTGAGTTTTTCTCAACTTAAAAAATATAATCAGTTGATCCTACCAAAACAAATTAAAACCTTATGATGACACAAATATCTGCACCTTTCAAATGCCCAAGTATAGAAGTCTTTCATATTTGCTATAAATTCCGCTTAAGCATACCTGAATTTTCTTAGAGCCACATATATCTTTCCTACTCAATTATTTTTCACACAAGATAATCACAACATCTTCATAGAATCCATACAGTATAATTATAAAACAGTTTGAACATTGTTTGGACACACAAGTATACCAGATCAGCGTTACATCAAATTCAGTGCACATTCCTGGAATAACTTGGTTATTTAAAAAAAAGGTCACATTAAAGAAAAAAAACTAGTATCAAATGAAGAAAGCCAATTCTTAGGCATCATACCGTAACTCTTGAACAGTTCAGGTTGCTTCAAGGGCAGTTCAACTGTTTCTCTAATAGTTTTGAGCTGGCTGCTTAAACCTCCTATCATATCGTAGGTGACTCGGGATTCACAATCACCACCTTCTGCTACGTTGGTCCTCGTTTCAATAAAATTGATTCTCGTTCTTGAAGAAATGAAATAAAAAGCGTCTGTGTTGCTTATTGCTCCAGTTTTGCCAGTTAGCGGGACTCCCTCACCGCCTCCCTTCCCAGCCAACTCCAAATCATCGGCGAGGTCTGCGCCATCTCCCTTGCTGTAGGTTTTATCTCTCTCACCAGAATCTTGACCGCTGGCTGCCACAGGGGAACTGGGTGTAACTGGTGAACCCGGATCCATCGGTTTGCTTGGCGTGCTTGTAGATGCAATCTCTGGACTATCATCAACGTCCATCTTGCTGAGCTGTACGGACAAATCTAATGTACTCATCTCCAAATCAGATCTTTCAAGCTCTGGCTCATGCATATCACTAGAAATAGCACTGCCCTGGGCAGTCAGCTCTGCACCGTCAGTTCCTTTCACTTTCATCACCACAATGTTACAAAGTTTGCCATAGAAAGTGAAAGCCAAGAGGTTTCCTGGTAAAACTATTTTCCCATCTGTGAGAAGATTAAAAAAGAAAAAAAAAAAAAAAGACAAAAGACAACAACATTTCAATCTACTTTGGCAGCAGTAACGTTCAGGCAGTCTTGTATCAGAATAATTCTTTATCAGAAAGCCTAAAGAGTGCTGTAAATTTACCATAACAAAACATAGTTGGTAATTTCCAGGTAATTTCAGGTAATTTCAATGATCCTTTTGTACACAAGATGACTGTTCTGGATAAACATTCGTCAGTATCATATGTAATCTCTCATACTAAGCTCACCATTAATTTGGGCTTTTTAAATTTCATACAGCATACAAAGGGAGGTTATGGAATTAGTATTTTAAGATGTAAATATTTTGTATTTGCTATAGGTTCACAATATTTCATGTTAGCCTACGTCCTTTGAGAGTCTTGGCCTAAAAAAGGTAAAGTTTTAGTCTTTGCACTGCCAGAGAAAGATTAGGCAATGTGATCTGAACGCACCCTAAAGGCACAAAAAAACAGAGTCAAAAATGTAAACAAGATTTATTGTTTCCAGCCAAACTCATGAATTTTGAGCGCAATTCACATTTCCTGCTTGTTAGCATAGCAATACTGTCATTTATTCCTAAACCAGAAGATTCCCTTCGAGTAGAACTAGCAAGTGCTTTGAGTACCGCTACCTTGAACAACTTACCTTGCTTTTTTGATTGACTTGTACATATCTGCCACCCAATGAAGAGCAATTTTGCTTAATTACCACCAACGTTAAAAAAAAAAAAAAAGATGCAGAGTACAGGAATTCACATTAATATCGATCCCTTATCTTGTCTTTCATGTGTAGTGTTGCACTCTTTTCTTCACAGTGCAAGTTACACAAAATTCAGTGCATATTCTTGGAATAACTTGGTGGTTATATCCTGGAATAACTCTGAAGTGCATCACAGCATCAGTCGGAAGGCCAGCAATGACTGCTAAACAACCGTAACTTGAACCAGCAGTAAGTATGATGGACAGGAGGAATGGAATCACAATTAATGCAAATTAGGTATTTAGAGCATGGCAAAATTATTTAGCGCAGAGAAGACAGATCCCTAAAAGAAGTGAGTAGAATAACATCCTCTATTTTGCTATAAGCCCTTGATTAAGAACATAAGAGGAAAACTGTGTGCTTTTCTATCCAAAACTCGATGATCTACTACAAAAATTAAACAGTCAAAAGAGAAGTAACAAAACTTATACCTAGGTTTCTCAGTAGACAGACAGACATTTCCTCGGCATTAATGGTGGCATCTTTGTCCCTGTGGTAGGAAGCAAACAAACAAACAAAAAAAAGTTTTTCCAAGCAGTAACTACTTCAAAACCAAAACAGAGTCCACACCACTAAGGCACCAGCATGATGAATACCACTTGTTTTACAGTACGTGATCTAACCCCACAAACAGGAAAGACGGATGAGCACTTTGCAGTCTTCAGTTCATATCATCTTAACTCTAAAGATATTAGACTCATAGTAACAAAAGAAGCATACTTATTTAATTTTGGGTTAGTTTTTCCATACAAAATGCTGTAATAAACAATATCGTAAGTTTTATTTATAATTTCTTAAGATTACATAGATGGAACACGTGCTTCTCATCTCAGCAGGCAGAATGGCCACTGCTACATTTACTGAATTGAAAAAAAAAAAGTGACAGATAAGGTAGGTCTCTTTCAGCCCTGAGAACACACATACACATCATTTATTGATTCAACTAGCGCCGTGAGCACCTGCAAAACTGGGCATATCTTAAGCACTGCACATCCACTATCAAAACAGTATAAGTTCTCCCCACAATGCCTTTTCTCGTCTTTTATTTAATTGAGTTGAAGTGACCCAACAGATAAGCCTTAAGCCACTTCCCTCACCAGGCCTAGCGCACTTTCTCAAACACCATCTCATCACTGGGATTTAACACGCAACCGCACACGTGTGCTCTGAGCCCAAAGCAAATGAACAGTAAAACGTGCCTTACGTGAATGTCTTTCTCTGCTGTTCGTATTAAACATTTTACATCACATTTACAACTCACTGAGAGCACAGACATCGTTAACTCTCCCTGCTACTCGGGCGCACTGCAACATATAAGGCTGTGGCAATTCAACCATTTTGCAGTGATGGTTTATCCATACAATCTTTTCGCTTTTTCATTTGTGGCTTTACCTTTCACTAAAGCCCATTAAACCACTTTTTTTAATTCCTTAGGAATTACTCGCCTCGGCCAACCTGTATGAGCCTCACACATCAGCCCTTCTGTTTTCACAATAAAATAAAGGTTTCACTACATCCATTTTGCAGATGAACATCCACAACCTTTGGAAGCACTTATCCCTGTATGATGAAAAGCATTACACCAAGAGCTGAACAGCAGCGGCACCAAAGAAAGGCATTTACGGCAGATACAGCTGCTGCAAATAAAAGTATGATCAACAGGTGGAGCTCTAAAGCTAGAAATAAAAACCCATTTCTCAATTCTACTCACCAAGAAAGCAACTTGAGGGAAAGAGGGGTATTATGGTAATTTGGAGGAGAGCTCTCAAAATACCATAGCCATTCCTGACAAGTAAACACATACTCAATTATGTTGTTGGGGTCTGCGGTTGGGGATTGATTTTTTTTTAACTGGAAGAAAAAGCTAAATTATACATGCAAGCCACACCCCAGAGGTATTAACTTGCAGAGAATGAACTACACCTGTACAATACCTAGAAACTTAGGCAGTACTTGAACAATGGGCTTTCTGTTTATTCTTTTAATAATTTATATCCTTACATGGTAGGATGGCACCCTGGTTTGTAGTAAATTAACAGGCTTCAAACAGAGCAACTGCAGTTTTCATGTTTTCTCTCCTAGAGTAATTCTAGAACAACAGTCATATAAATGACTTAACGTGGTGGTGCATACGTATAACAATCCTCAGAGGCTGACTCTTGACTGGCTGAGAGGGAAAACTGGCTGTGGAACAGTTTACAAAAAAAAGACAGTAATCATAAATCTTTCAGAAGTTATGTGCAACTCCTCTGACCTCACCCTTAGCTTATACTTCAGTAAAAGTCACAGCTTGAAAAGAAAGAATGCATTGCGTATTAACATGGCAAAATGTAAATAGATTAGGTCTAATTATTTAATGTGGGGTTGGTTTGTTAATGAAACGAGTGTTTTCAACCACCTCTATAACCAAACATTATCTAATAATAATAATAAAAGTTCCTATAGAATTAAATTAGCCCTAACAAAAAGCCCTAAAGATACCATTTTTTTTTATCTCTTCTCGTGGTGAGAAGAGGCATAGAGGGCAAAGCAACCTGACTCCAGGAAGTCAGCACACAATGTGCAGCCAAGTTAACCAGTAAAACTATAATTAAAGCTAAACTGGTTATATTACTGGAAAAAAGCAAAATTGCCTCACCAACTTTTCTGAGAGTCAGTATGCTGGAAAACAGCATCTCTCCCTTAAAATGGACAATGACAATGCCATGTTTGAAAACAGAGGTTTGACAGGAAAGTGAAGTTAATTTTTAGAAATTAAAGCGTTGGGACATTTTCAAAAGTAACTGTAAAATAACTTTATTTAGGAAATAACTATAACCAGATTCTGCATCAACCCAAATACTGACTCTATGGAATGTTATGAGAATGTCAAATATAGGAAGTCGTTCAGCAGATCAGTAAACTGCTAATTTCCCAAAGCATTCATGATTTCAAGACAACTGCGATTTGCACCTTTTGCTCCCTTTTTTGGGTGAATTTCAATTAAACAAAAACAAACAAAAACATACCTTTGAGAGTATCCAATCCTAAAAATATTCCAGTAAATAAAAGCAGAGCACAAAACCACACATATACAAAGGTGAAGTTTTGGAGGGAAGTGGTTAAAAAAAAAATCACTTTGCTCTCCCCAACCTGTCAGCCAGTTTCTCTTAACCGCAACAGGACTTTTCAGCAAGAGCTTCTCAGATAGCAGTTTGCAGTATACATCCTAAGGATGACAACAGCAGCAACACCAGCTCCTTCGAACCTGACATCAACTCTACACTCAGAGGTCATCCCCATCCTTCACAAGTGACTTACAGGTTTAAGGAATCTGCCTTGAGCATGTGTTATACACCCTTGCCTAACGCAAATGCAACACAGGCAGCTTGACTTCTGCTTCAGGAGGTGCTGGGCTATCATTAGTATTCATTAATTTAATGTAAAATGAAGAACCTCTTAAGACTAATGAGCTTAGTGTCATTACATTCTCCATGACAGCACCACTCCTCAGTTGAGATTTCATACAATAGCTGAGCCACTCCACTGCCCACAGAGGAGGCAGCAGTTACCCAGCAGTTACTAAACTTTAATCTTAATCCTACAAACATCTGCACATGTTTGGCTTTGTCCATCAAAGCACCTTCTAAGAGACAAAAATAACTCTTCTAAGAGGAATCTCTTCTAAGAGAGCAAAATAGCATCTTCCAAGAGGTAAGAGCCTGCAGTGCAAAGCAGACATCTCGCGGTACGTCACTAGGTTATAACAAGTTGCGTACCTCAACTTTACATCGACTTCCTCTGCCTGGATGACTGCACCAGTCACAGGCTGCACAGTGACGGCATCACCTGGATTTACTTTCAGGTTCTTCTGGGTGGTTTCACTCAGCCCAACTTTCCCACCTGGAAAGCCTGTGGTGGGCCAAGCAGTACAGACCTAGGAAGAGTTTCAAAGGAAACGACTGTCAGTTGAGATCCCTCTGCCCCCCCATTTCCAGTCCTCCTGTTGAAGTAAGCAATGTTTTGTTAGGAAAAACTTGGACTGAGGGAGAAGAAGGATTAGATTAAAACCTGGTGCCACGAAGTATGATAAGAGTAGCACGGAGTTGTTAAAATATGATCCAAGACACTTTTCAAGATGGAAGGGATTATATTTTGCCTACAAAGAAGATAAAAAATTCCACCAGGACTCTACACGTTCTGCAGATGACAAAAAAGCATGCACTGAGCTGACTGGGACATGCTACAAACCAATGAAGAAAGACGAGTAAAGACCTGTACTCTCCCTTTGCAAATAAAATACATGTGCATATATAATACACAATACATATATTCACACACATGACTTAGAAATTTCTTGAAAAACGTCAGCAGCATGGATTTTTTCCAGTACTGAGAATAAAGATGTAACTCCAGTGCAGAAAATATAGAAAAGCACATTCATCATCTCTCCCAACACATGCTCCTTTCTCAACGCATGCTCCATTTTGGTCCCTACTGAATACAACAGGAACACACTGAAAGCACAAAAAAAGCACCTGGAGGAAGAAAATAGAAAAAGAGAGTCTCACCTCCTGTCGCCCATCGGCGGAGGTAAGCAAGACCGGACGACCTATGCATACGTTTGCAGACTTCATGCTGCTCAGCGACAGCTGGGCGAGGGCTCTTCGCAACATCTTTGGAACTTTGTCATCTCCTAACATTTTCAGGTGAAAAATAAAAAAAATACATCGGGGATTTTTTGGTTTGTTTTTTTATTCCCTACCTCTCAGACGCATTCAGCATTGCTCACGCTCCCCCAGCGGTACAACCAGCAAAACCCTTCCGAGCCCTCCTGAGGGGCAGCGCCCAGCCCTGAGGGAAGCGCGGGGACCCCGGGGGCGGGGGACGGCGCCATAACGGGGCGGTCTTCCTGACAGGCCTGAGAACACCCAGGGCTGCACGCTGCCGCTTGCTGGATTTTCCACCCCGGTTTAGCTGCCAGCGGGACCCTTCTGCGGCGGGCACCGCTCACCGTAAGAGAAAGCAAATTTCACGGGGTCTCAGCCGATCTGGCCTGAGAGACCGACA